>CAUYRH010001209.1:0-23908 GCA_963574655.1 Perodicticus potto
GCCAGCCCCATATACTGAGTGTGGCAGGTTCAAACCTGGCCCAGGCCAAACTGCAACAAAAAAATAGCCAGGTATTGTGGCAGGTGCCTGTCATCCCCAGCTACTCAGGAGGCTGAGGCAAGAGAATCTCCTAAGCCCAGGAGTTGGAGATGGCTGTGAGCTGTGTGACACCATGGCACTCCACTGAGGGCAATAAAGTGAGACTCTGTCTCTACAAAAAAAAAAAAAAAAAAAAAACTGGATGCTCTTCATTAAGATTTCATTAAGAAGACAGGACTCAGCCCAAACATTAGTAATAGGCATTTACTAAATACTTCTTGCCCAACAGTTTATGTATGTCATCCAGTGATTTTCAACCAGTGTTCTATGAAAATTTTTAAGAATCATTAATTAAATTATTTTCAAAAGAAATTCAAAGCACAGTAAGTCTATTCTTTTTTTTCTCTCTTTATTTTGTTGAATATAATTTAAGTAAATATGCTACAGAATTTTAACTACAGGTTCAAGCATGCAGTGAGATTTTTTAAAAGGTGGAAAAGAGAGGGAAGGAGCGAGGGGGGTGGGGTCTTGGTGTGTGCCACACCTTTTGGGGGCAAAACACAATTGTAAGAGGGACTTTACCTAACAAATACAATCAGTATAACCTGGTTTCTTGTACCCTCAATGAATCCTCAACGATAAAAAAAAAAAAAAAGGTGGAGAAACACTGAGTAATCTGCTTTATTTCTCAAAACAGTTTATGAGGTAGTGCTACTGGCAGCTTCATCCTTATTTTACAGAAAAGAAAGCAAGGCACAAAGAAATTAAGAACTTGGTCAAAATAGGTAGCAATGCCAGGGGCTTGAATCCAGGAAGTCTCACCCCAGAGCCTGCGTTCATCAATACTGCACTGCACCATTCATCTGTGTGAGAAACATATGCTGTGTTCCTTCCCTCCTTGAGCCCCTTTAAGGAACACAGACAACCAACACAGAGAAAAGAAAGGTCAGTCTTTGAG
This sequence comes from Perodicticus potto, assembly GCA_963574655.1. Taxonomy (NCBI): domain Eukaryota; kingdom Metazoa; phylum Chordata; class Mammalia; order Primates; family Lorisidae; genus Perodicticus; species Perodicticus potto. The sequence continues at coordinate 998 of CAUYRH010001209.1, forward strand.
GTTCATGAGTGTATAAACATGGCCTACTGTCTTATCAGCCTGGCCAGTGTGTTTCCATACACTGCCTTGGAAGCTACAAGGAAGTTGCAAACCCTTTGGGTTTTTTTAATGTAGACTGTGGTTACATACAGAAGAAATATAAATGTGGTCTCAATAGTATTAGACCCAGCTTAGGAAATCATTGGTATGCATAGATGTAAGAAAATCGCTTGAGAGCCTATTATGAATTTTGCAACTAGGATGTAATACCAAGTGCAGGAAATTACTGAGACTGATTCCGAGTGTCTAAATGAAGTCTGCTCAGAGTTTAAAACTAGTTGTACATTTCTCCAGGAAAAAAGCTGCAAGTTTTTTAATAGATATAAAAGTGTAGAGCTTGCAGATCCCATGGGAATATTATTGTATCTATTAGGTTTCCCAAGCATGACTAAAAGCACTGACAACATTTTCTTTACTTCTAAAGGGCAAGCTTTTATCCATCATCACTGATTAATACCCAGAGGCATTTTTCCATAGCCTCAGCCCACAGTCAGTGTCAGCAACTCAGGTGGGAAGGGGCTAGGAATGAAGTCATTTCTGACTCAGAACTCCAGAGACCGTCCCAATGAGAAGGCAAGAAAACTCACAGAAAAGTTTTTAAATGGCAGTTTAGATGGCAGCTTCCCCTTCTCTAAAGTATTAGCTAAAAGCAATAAGCAGCGTGAGAGATAGAAAGGCAAACTCTGTCTTGAATAAATCTGAGAGGTGTATATAACACCAAACTGTAATATTAAAGGAACAGCAATCAGATCCAGTGAAGGTCAAGATGGGTACTGGGAGATGCTGAGGGAGAATGTCCATGGCTACAGAGCTCAAACCTAGGAACAGAGCACAATTCTCTAAAGCCAGTGGCACCCTCAGAGGGGCAAAGTCAGCAATCTTTTGATGGAATAGTAACAGGAAGAATGATTGTGGGAGAGTGACAGGAGCTTACCTAGACCTAAATTGGCACAAAGGAAAATTAGAGAAGGCTAGTAAAGAATCACACAGATAAGCTATAAATGTAGATAGTAGTCAGTCGATGAGACAGGTTGGAGAAGGGATACCACATCAGAAGGAGCCTCATCACTGTCAATATCAACTAAGAAGCAAAAAGTAGAGATCACAACAATTCATGCTTATGACTCTATAACATAAGGACATGGATCCATGGAACATGGAACCATGAAAATGTTGCCATAAGCCTGATGAAAATTTGGAGCAAATATATCAATATGAATTCAAATTTTATTAAGAAACAACTTCCCCTATAAAATGAAAGCTCATAGCAGAGATAAAGAACTCAGAGGAAACATGGTAAGACCGTGGGGGTGCAGAATGCAAGACAGAAGAGAAAAACAAAATCATTACAATAATGAAGATGGCATTTAAACGAGGCCAAAAGATACTGGCCACTACTGAAACCACCCAAAGGCAGATAGAGGACAGAACTGAAAAATATAAGCAAATGAAATGGAAATAGTTTAAAAGAATTACGAATAAAATAAGATGTCTAGAAGGAGGAGAGGGAATATCTGATATCTACCTGTTGCCCTCAACCTGAAGTATTTAAAAACAAATTATAGAACAGGAAAAAAATACTTAAAGATACAATTCAAGAACACTACTCAAAAATATAAGAGACTTGAACCCACATTTGAAGCTACATGCCATGTCCCAAAAAGAAAAAAAGTAACACAAAACCATCACCACTGTGGTATATCCTGGTAAATAATTAAATAGTGAAAGAATTACCTGCACCTCAGGGCAAACATTCAGTTCATTTATTAATGGGAAAAATCTTTTGGCCTAAGACCCTGGAACATAGTATAATAGTCCAAAAGCCTAAAAATCTTACTAAATAAATAACATATAATCCAAGAATTTATAACCCACAAACTATTGTTCAAGCATAAACAGCAACAAAAAAAGAAATCTTAGGAAATACATCTAGTTGCCATAAGCACCTCTTGAAGAAATTACCAAAGGATACTTTTCAGCCATACAAAAGATGATAACAACACTACAAAGGACAGGATGGTAGTAAGTTAAATCTAACTATAAGAGTAAAACTAAAACAAATGTAGGAATTATGGTGGAAGAACAGAATTTAAATTCTATAAATATAGATGAAATTGCCATGATGTAAATAATAAAATGTAGGACAAAAGCAAAATAAATTGTGATGGATAACATACTATACTGAATTGCTTACCTTTTATGCATAAGAATAAAAACAGCACACTGCAAGTCCAGACTTCACGACTATATAATATATACAGGTAACAGAATTCAACTTAGACCCCCATTGAAATTTTTAAAGGACATTAAATTCATAAATAAAGATATAAGTGTATTATATGTAAACGTAAACATAAACCTGTCAACAAAACACCAGTGGAGGCAAAGGGAGGGGGAGGAAAGGAGAAGATAGCAATATAGTGATTTATTTCTCACAAAGATAAAAATTGAAGATTTAATATAGTCAAACAATTAAGTTTGTGAATTTATCTTAGAAAAAGTGCTAAAACCTCATTGCTAAAAATCACTATGGTCACCTTCGAAGTACTTCCCTTGGGAAGCTATGCACCAAAGCCAACACCTAGTCCACCCTTCAAAGCACTTTTCCTAGGATGAGTTTGTGAACTTAATTGTCTGACCTCTTATGATGACAGCTCTGACAGTCATTACAGAAAAAGAGTTCCAAAAGTGCTTTGAAGGATGGACAAGGCACTGGTGATGATGTGTAGCTTCTCAAGGTATATTGCATGAATTCAGGAGCTTAAGTATCCAACTTTCATATGTGTGTGTGTGTGTGTGTGTACACATATATCTTATTGAATAGGAAGACTCAATGTTTTAAACATGTCAGTTCTTAATTGATAGACACACATGGACACAGATAGAAGTAAAAGTCATTGGACATCAAGAAGGGGAGAGAGGGATAAAAACTTACCTAACAGGTACAATACTATTTGGGTGATGGGCACACTTCTAATCCTGATGTAAGCATGATAAATGCTATCCATGTAACAAAAACATTTGTACCCCCTCAATGTTTTGAAAACGAAAGTAAAATAAAGATTCCAGTTCTTCCCAAAATGACTTACAGATTAACAGTAATTACAATTAAAATCCAAACTGAATTTGTCTAAGATTTGACAGACTGTAATTTATGTAAAATAGCAAATCACTACAAGAAGAATAAAATGTAGAAATTGATTTGACAAAATATGGAGATTTATCATGAAACTGTACTAATTAGACTATAGTAATTAAGATAGTGTGATATTTGGGCACATGTAGTCAAGTTGGCCAATAAGAGAAATCAGAGAGACCAGAACAGACCAACGTATAGAAAGAAAATCTAATTCATGATGGAAAGGGAATTGCAGATCTTTGGGAAAAGGAGAAACTGTTCAATACATTTCAAAATCCAAAATAATGGGCCAATTACTTATCCATAAAGTAAATATGAAATAGGATTCCTACCTCCCACCATATAAAAATTCAATTCCAAGCAGACTAAAGGCTTAAATAGATAAAAACACAACCTATCTGTTTGGTGTCTCCAAGAAATCCATCTAACCTGCAAGGTCAAAACTAAAGACAAAAGGATGAAAAATATTCCACACAAATGGAAACTCAAACCAACCAGATGCAGCTATTCTCATATCAGATAAAATAGATTTTAAATCAACAAATTTTTTTTAAAAGATCAAAAAATCATTATGTAATGATAAAGGGAGCAATGCAGACAAAAGATATTACAATCATAAATATATATGTACCTAATAGAGGAGCTCCCAAATTCATGAAATAAATTCTACTCAATCTGAGAAAAGATATAAACAGCATCACCATAATAGCCAGGGACTTCAACACTCCACTGACAGAACTGGACAGCTCATCAGGGCAGATGATTAACAAAGAAATCCTGAACTTAAACAAGACTCCACAACAGATGAACCTAACAGACATTACAGAACATTCTACCCCAAAACTACAGAATACACAATCTCCTCACCATCAAATGGGACATTTTCCAGGGTAGATCATATGTTAGCCCACAAAACAATTCTTAGCAAATTCAGAGGACTCAAAATCATACCATGTTTATCTTTTCAGATCACAGCAAAATAAAACTGGAAATTAATTCTAAGAGGAAAAAAATAAAAAATAAAACAAATTCTAAGAGGAGCCCTCAAACCTACATGAAGTCATAAAAATTAAGCAACCTGCTGCTGAATGAAGGATACTTGGATCCATAACGAAATTAAGAAGGAAATCAGAAGATTTTTTTTAACTGAATGAGAAAGATGACACAAGCATCCAAAAGCTATGGTATACAGAAAAAGCAGTGTTGAGGAAGAAATTCATAGCCTAAAAGGCTTACATCAAAAAGACATAAAAATACCAAATTAACAACCTAAATGCCACCCCTCATGAACTAGAAAAAGAACAAACAAAACCCATCACCAACAGAAAGAAACAAAGCTCAGGGCAGAACTAAATCAAATGGAAACCAAAAAACAATACGAGGATCAATGAAAGAAAAAAATTGGTTCTTTGAAAAGATAAATGAAATTGATATACTACTAGCTGGATTAACCAGAAATAGAAGAGAAAGGACACAATTAAGCTCAACCAAAAATGAAAAAGGATACAAAATTGATAGCAAAATGCAAAATACCATCTGTGACTACTATGAAAACCTCTAGGCACACAAACTAGACAAACTAGAGAAAAAAGACAAATTTTGGGAAACACATAATATCCCAACTTTAAACAGGAAGAAATAGAAATCCTGAAGAGACCAGTAATTAGTAGCAAGATTGAAACAATAACAAAAAATCCTCCAATAAAAGCCCCAGACTGGACAGATTTACAGCGGAATTCTACCTGACCTGGAAGGAAAAATTGGCACCTATTCTACTGAGACATTTCCATAACGTCAAGGAGAGAATCCTTCCTCATGAAATCTACAAAGCCAGCATCACCCTGGTACCAAAGCAAGGAAAGTATACAACAAAAAAAGAAAACTACAGGCCAATATCTCTTTTGAACAGATTCAAAAATCTTCAAATCAAATTCAGTAGCACATAGAAAAGATAACCACCATAAACAAGTGAGTTTTCATCCCAGAGATACAAGGATGATTCAATATTCACAAATCAACAAAGTAATTCACCACATAAAAAATTAAAAACAAAAGTAATACAATAATCTCAATAGATATGGAAAAAGCACTTGATTCAATTCAGTACCCCTTCATGATAAAATTCTTCACCAAACTAGGCATATTAGGAGCTTATCTCCAAAGAATAAAAATCACATATGACAAACCTACAATCAACATCATACTGAGTGAAAGTTGAAAGCATCCTCCCTAAGAGCTGAAATAAGATAAGGATGTCCACTGTCACCACTTCTATTCAACACAGTACTGGAAGTCCTAGACAGAGCAGTTAAGCAAGAGAAAGAAATACATGGCATCCAAATTGAGAAAGCGAAATTCAAAAATTCAAACTGTGTTTTCTGATAATATTATCTCATACCTAAACAACCCTGAAGACTCCACCAAAAGACTTTAAGAATTGATGAATAAATTCAGCAAAGTCTCATGTTACAAGATTAATGTGCACAAATCAATAGCATTTCTATTTACTGATAACAATCAACCTAAGAGTCAAACCAAGAACTCAATGCCATTTACGATAGCTGCAAAGAAAATAAATTCCTAGGGATACACTTAACCAAGGAGGTAACAGATCTCTATGAGCAAGCAGAACAAACTGCTGCCAAAAGGGGCAGCGCCTGTGGCTCATAGAGTAGGGCGCCAGCCCCATATACAGAAGGTGGTGGGTTCAAACCCGGCCTCAGCCAAACTTCAAAACAGAAAAATAGCCAGGCATTGCAGCAGATACCTGTAGTCTCAGCTACTCAGGAGGCTGAGGCAAGAGAGTCACCTAAGCCCAGGAGTTGGAGGTTGCTGTGAGCTGTGTGATGCCACGGCACTCTACCAAGGACGATAAAGTGAGACTCTGTCTCTACAAAAAAAAAAAAAATGCTGCTAAAAGAAATCATATATAATGCAAATGAATAAACTTCCCACAGTCATGGATTGGAAGAATCATCAATGTTAAATGTTCATAATGCCCAAAGTGATTTACAGATTCAACTCAATCCCATCAAAATACCAATGTCATTTTTCACAGATCTAGAAAAAACAGAGAACCAGAAAAGAGCCCAAATAGCAAAAGCAATTCTAAAGCAAAAAGAACAAATCTGGAGGCATCATATTACATGACTTCCAATTTTACTCCAAGACTAGAGTAAAAGAGCATTATCCTGTTATAAAGATTGACACATAGACCAATGGAATAGAATAGAGATGCCAGAAATAAAACCATGTAGCTACTGTCAACTGATTTTTGACAAAGTAGGAAAAGCATACACTGGAGAAAGGAATCCTGATTCAATAAACAGTGCTGGGAAAACTGATAGGCACATGCAGAATGAAACTGGATCCCTATCTCTCTCCATACACAAAAGTTAACTGAAGATGTATCAACTTAAAAGTTAACTTAATGTAAGACCTGAAACCATAAAGTTCTAGAAGATAATGTAGACATAAACACTTCTAGGCATTGGCCGAAGCTAAGAACTTAAGCCTAAGATCCCAACAGCAAATATAGCAACAATAATATATAAATAGGACATAGTTAAATTAAAAATCTTCTGCACAGCAAAGGAAATTATCAAGACAGTAAATACGCAACCTACAGAATGGCAGAAAATATTCAAAAAATGCACATGTAACAATGGGCTAATATCTGGAATCTACAAAGAACTCAAACAAATCATCAAGAAAAAAACAAATAACCCCATCAGAAAGTGGGCAAAAGACATGAACAGAGTTTTTGTCAAAAGTAGATAAACAAATGGTCAACAGACATATGAAACAATGCTCAACATCACTAATCATAAGGAAAATGCAAATTAAAACCACAATGAGCTACCACCTTAACCCTGTCAGAATGCCCATTACTAAAAAGTCAAAAAATAATAGGTGTTGGTACAGATGCAGGAAAAATGAACACACACTGTTGGTGGTAATGTGATCTAGAACAACCACTATGGAAAGCAGTATGGAGATTCTTCAAAGAACTAAAAGTAGAATGACCAGACAATCTAGCAACCCCTCTACTGGGCATCTATCCAAAGGAAAAGAGGACATTATGTCAAAAAGACACTTGTGTTTGAATGTTTATCACAACATAATTCACAATTGCAAAGATATGGAACCAATCTAAGTGCCCATCAACTGATGAATGAATAAAGAAAATGTGGTATATATAGAACATATATACCATGAAGTACTCCACATCCATAAAAAGCAATGAAACAATGTCATTTGCAGCAACTTAGATGGATCTGTAGACCATTACCCTAACTATCCCAGAAAGAGAAAAATAAATGTCACATGTTCTCACTTATAAATGAGAACTATGCAAGGGATATACATGGTCATAAAGAGCAGCAATGGACATTGGAAACTAAGAAAGATGTAGGATGGGCGGGGAGTGAGGGATAAAAGCCTAGGTACTATGTGCACTATTATGTTCATGGGTACACTGAAAACCCTGACTTCAACATAATACAATTCATCCATGTAACAAAAATAATTGTATCCTCTAAATTTTTTGAAATAAAAAAGAACAAAATAAGTGTATATGCTCCGATTGTTTTTAAAAACAGTGTGTAGACATATACATGTTTTTATAAATGTTTATACACACACGTGTATGTGTGTATATGTGTCAAGTACCAGACCCAACTACATTACGGGCTTTTTCGCACTGCCTTGGTGGAAACAAGAGGACAAAGGAAAAATAAAAAAACAAGAGACTAGAGAAGTTTAAGAAGTAGCTGGACCAGGAAACTGCATGTCCTTCTTTGCAAGGATTATCACAGCACACAGTGTCTTGTCTCAGGCTAGCTCTGTTTTTATTTCATACACCATTGTTTTAATCATAAATCTCATGAGGGAAAGACAAATAATTACATTATGGTTCTTGTTGTGCTTGTATTTTTTTAACTAACTATGTTAATTGGACAGATTTATATTTTACTTTTATTGTTCTAAGGTATTTATGATCTTTAAATTTATGAATTTAGCAGAATCTTTTTTGTTTTTTTTGTTGCTGTTTTGGCCAGGGCTGGATTTGAACCCGCCACCCTTGGCATATGGCACCCCCTTGGAACACGGAATCTTGAACACAGTCCAAGAGTAGGACTTCAGAGAAGACCCCAATTGTACCAAAGTGACAGAAGAAAAGAGATATTTTATCTCCTTATTTGGTCTGTACCAAATCTTGTCTTCTTTAACAAAGTTTAAACATTCTGCATACTCTAACCCTAGGAAAGTTCTTACTCTCCCAGAGCAAGTAGCCCCATCCACCTGGGCTAGTCCAGCCTTCTTAGAGACCTCTATGGCGGAGTCGTGCTGGAGCAGGGGTGAAATTTCAGCAAGAGGCTTCTCAAGTTGTAAAGGCACCAGGCCCCTGGAAGCATGTGTTGTACAGAGTTCAGTATTTTTTGCATCTACTTTTCTCCCATTTTTGTCTTTTTTTTTTAATGTCTTTTCTCTGCAATCATTTTTTTTTCTTTCTTTTTTTTATTAAATCATAGTTGTGTACATTAATGCAATTATGGAGTATAATGTGCTGGTTTATATACAATTTGAAATACTTTCATCAAATTGGTTAACATAGCCTTCACACATTTTCTTAGTTATTATGTTAAGATATGTATATTCTACCCTTAGTATAGTTAACATGTACCCTTGTAAAATGCACCGTAGGTGTGGTCCCACCAATTACCCTACTCCCACCCATCTGTCCCCCTCCCCTTCTCTACCTCTCCTCTTTCCCCTTCATCTTGGGCTATAGTTGGGTTATAGCTTTCATATGGAAGTGAGGGTGCTTATAAATTAGTTTCATAGTAGAGCTGAGTACATTGGATACTTTTTCTTCCATTCTTGAGATACTTTGCCAAGAAGAATATGTTCCAGCTCCATCCATGTAAACATGAAAGAGGTAAAGTCTATAAATCAATAGTGATCAAAACAGCATGGTACTGGCACAAAAACAAAGAGGTAGATGTATGGAACAGAATAGAGAACCAAGAGATGAACCCAGCTACTTACCGTCACTTGATCTTCAATAAGCCAATTAAAAACATTCAGTGGGGAAAAGACTCCCTATGTAACAAATGGTGAACTGGCTGGCGACCTATAGAAGACTTGAAAATGGAACCACAAATTTCACCATTAACTAAGATAGACTTTCACTGGATTGAAGATTTAAACTTAAGACATGAAACTATAAAAATACTAGAAGAAAGTGCAGGGGAAACACTTGAAGAAATTGGCCTGGAAGAATATTTCCTGCACAGCCAAGAACATAGTAAGTAAAGCAAGCAGAGAGCTTGCTTCTCAGAATGGGAGAAGATATTTGCAGGTGATATCTCTGACATAGGTTTAATAACAAGAATCCAAGGAGAACTCAAATGTTTAGCAAGAAAAGAACAAGTGATCCCATCTCAGGGTGGGCAAGGGACTCAAAGAGAAATTTCTCTGAAGAAGACAGGCGCACGGCCTACAGACACATGAAAAAATGCTCATCATCCTTAATCATCAGAGAGATGCAATCATTTTCTTAATTTGATTTCTAACCTACTGATAACTAATACTTAAATATTTGTTTTAAGCTTATTAAATCGTTATCAGCAATGTAAATACATCAAGACATGACTCTTCCCTTAAGTACTTCTTCTACATATACCTGCATATATGACACATGTTTTGTGTGCATGTTTATATGTATGTATATGTACATATATATATATATACACATATATACATACATATATATACACACACACACACACAGGATATCCCTGGAAGGATGAACAAATTTCAGATTATAGCAGCCAACTTTAGGGATGAATACAAGTGGATAAGAAGCAAGGCTTTTTAATTCTCATAGTATACTTTTTTGTATATTTTAAAATTTGTATATTTGCATATATGATCTATTCAAAAAATAAAGTATCATTTAAAAAATAAAGCTGTCATTGGTTGTGGTGGACCCAGGAATCTGAAATCGGGGATCAGTACAGAGTAGGAACTTATACTGTAGGGGTCCTCAAACTACAGCCAGCGGGCCACATGTGGCCAGCCAACGACATTTATCTGCCCACCAGGTTTTTTTGCTGCCGCTGTCTGTCCTGCTTAGCAGCCAACTAGTCCGGGCTGCGGTGTGCATGTGTGGAATGTGCACCGCACTCTCCGAGTCCCCTCCTTCTCTCTGTCACTCAACTCCTCCTCTCAGTCTCAGATGAGACTGAGACTCGTGATCGGACAAGTCATGAGCTTGCCTGTGCAGAGCCTGATGCTGCCTGAGGACTGAGGTAAGGCCAAGTTAAGAATTTTTTTTTTTTTAATTAGGAGGTCTATTTTTTTTTTATTTTGCAGTTAGTAGGGCCTTTTTTTGGCATTAAGGGGGGCCATTTTTCCTGAAGTTAGGAGGTCTTTTTTTTTTTTTACAGATGGGGGGGCGCCTTTTTTATTCATTTTAAATATTGTATTTGTTCCCATTTTTTGCAGTTTTTGGCCAGGGCTGGGTTTGAACCCACCACCTCTGGTATATGGGGCCGGCGCCCTACTCCTTGGAGCCACAGGTGCTTTTAATTTTAAGCTTTTAATTTCAAAGTAAGATATGTGCAGTGTGCATAGGAATTTGTTCATAGTTTTTTTTTTTTAAACTATAGTCCGGCCCTCAATCGGTCAAATGAGGGACAGTGAACTGGCTCCCTATTTAAAAAGTTTGAGGACCCCGGTTATACAGCTTCTTAAGGTCAGAGCCAGACAACAAGACAAGAAAAAACTCACACAGCAAATGTCAGTACAGGCAAGTCCATAATTAGGGGAACCCACAAGGATTAGGAACTCACAGTCCCTTGAAGCTGAAAGGTAGAAACCAGTGGTGTGATCCTGAACACCAGCATTCTTCAAGTTCTTAAAAACAAAGCCAAATTTGTCTCCTTTGGAAAGTTTTCGTGTGCTTTCAGGATAGGCAAAGGCAAGTCTCCACCTACAGACAGCTGGGGACAAGCAGGTGGAGACACTTTGGATGGCCTGCTGGTAAGGGAAGTGAGGGAACGGGAAATTAGCCATTGCTGGCAGGTGGCAGAGAGAGATAGCGCTCTTCAAGGTTGGGCCAGCTACGTAATTTGTGAGGCCTAGTTCAAAGTGAAAATGCAAGGCACCCTATTTAAAGAAGCAGGAAAAACGTGCCATTAAATATACTACTATAAAACATAAAACTTTTGCCTTCTGCATTCTCTCTTGATTTGGTCATGGTGTTTTATATTTTCTATGTAATGTCATTCTAGGTAAAGAAAATTTAAATTTTAAATTATTAACATAAACTTTTCTATTCATCTTCATATTCTGTGATGCCAGCTTTAAATGCAAATATAAAAGCATTTAACTCACATGCAGAATCACTGAAATTACACAACTTACATTTTGTAGCTCATACATGCATATGTATTTTGTTCTTACCAGAACAGTGGAAAAACATCTGAGGTCAAGTATTTTTTATGCCGCTTCTTACTATGCACACATTCTCCTGACACCCTCTACCTTCAGCTTATTGATGAGGGAAGGACCAAAACGAAAAGGAACTACAGGCTGCTCTATCTTTCCTTCCCTTTTGTTTTGGATTTTTCTGTAAAGGGTTGGCTAAATAGAAGGAAGTGACATAAATCAGAAAGTGAAGAGGACACGTGAGAAAGGGTATGATTGAGTTCCTTTGTCATTCTTGTATCTTGGAATGCAATTACTTTCCTTTTCCACTTGAAGCAAGTTGTGGTTCAAGGGAAACATGTGGATGTCACATTTCCCCACTGACTCAGTCATATACTTAACACACCTTGTTTTCCTTTGCGAATACAAGAACCCTCATGTACTGCGGGTCCACCAGGATCCTATGCTCCCCGGGCACACAAACACTACATGCAGGTGGGTGCTGAGGAATGATGGGAATACCTACGTTACATATCTCTGCTCCTCCACAGAGGACGGAAAAGAAAGAAGTCCTCATGGCCCTGACATTTTGGGAGACAGCTGGTGGGGAAAAAAACAGGCCAGAATCTAAACTGCATGCTCACAGCAAAACCCCTGTCCATCCCCTGGAATGCTTGAAGGCCAGGGCTCCCAGGAAACAACAGAACAGTAACTTTTATTCTGGTCCTGCTGGTGGCCAATTAAGAGAATAACTCCTACATTTGCCCTGAGTGCAAAAATAAGTCCCTCTGCAAAGAGATGATTCCTGAGAACCCCCTCCCACATTTAACCCTACTGATAAGGGATAATAACAGCCTCTTGAAACTGTGTGAGAGCTGAGCTGACTCCTGGTCAGACTCCACTCTGTTCTTTTTCTCTCCTTTGTCTGCTGATAAAACCTTCCCAATCCCTGGACCGGCTTCCTCTCCTTTTTACAGTCCCCTCCCCACAAGCATACCCTTGGTCCCCTCACTCATGCTTCATCATCCCATTAGACTTAGTTTACAAAAAATGACTCCAGAGATAAAATTATTCACAATCTCATGGGGAAGACAGCTGGGCATTAAAATAAGTACAGAGCACTTCTGAGACTGAGCACTAGTCAGCTAACTGCACAGGTCACACATTTATGAAGCCATCCCTACATCCAGGAGTTTACTATTAAAAGAGAAAATCTGGGTGAGCATAGCTGATTCTCTTTTCCCAATATTTTTCTTGTCTATTCAATATAATAAATGCTTAGGAGGTACATTATTAGAACCATCATATTGAAAACATGTCTGAGTGACAAGTATTATGTTGTAAATTTTGATTTCTCAAGGTTCTATTTATCAGTTCATTATCAACCTGTCTTTATGTTAGAGAACGGAACAATCTTCTGAGTGCTCTTGGTGACATTGCTGCTGAATTCTTATGATTATTAATGCAGAATATGGAAATTTCTCCTAAAGAATTAAGAATGAATTCTTAAGTCTGGAGTCATTCTTCAGGGAATAAATTCAAACTGATAAACTCTGGGATTAGTATGCAGTGGAGAAGCAAATGGATTTGGAAGTGCTGCTCACTCCTGCTTTCAATGTGAAGCTTGTCAAAAGTGTCTTGGGTTTCTCTGCATCACTTATTTTGCTGTGTAATAGAGACCACACAATTTGAAAAAATGTTTCAATTGTTGTGATGTCTATTCTATTGAGAGCTTTTCGGAATATAATACATTTGCATTCCAATTACCATCTAAACAAGGTTGGCTCTATTATAGAAAATGACCAAATGCTCAGGATGGAAAAGAAAGTCTCTCCATTGTTCTGATTAGCTGTATTGGATAGAAACTTGTCTGGAAAAAATGTCCTCATAAGTGACCTGAGGCCACTAATTTAGTTCCTCCAATGTAAAGGGGCTAATAACAGTATTATTTAGTTTAGGGACCTTGGGTGATCTAAATAAGATAGGACATGAAGAATGTCACATAGCACCTGATTCATACAAAATCCTCAATACGTGTTAGCTAATATTATTAGCTATTATTCCAGCTGCTTGGTAAACTGCTATATATTAGTTTAGAGGTAGAAAGGATGTCAACAACCCACATATTCCTAATCAGCCACCATCTTCTTTTATTATGATGAAGTCTTAAGAGATATTTATAGGAGAATCCTCCAGGGAACTCCTCCAAACCATCACCATCATATAGAATCCAAGCTTTGATAACTGTTTCCTGGACTCCTCAAAAGGCCCAGATGACAGGGAGGTCCAGATGATTACAGTTTATTTGACGACCCCTTTCGTGGTTACACAAGCTGGCACTACCTCTGTGAGCTCAGGGAAACCAGCCCCAGGGAGTCCTTGGGGATTCCATTTTGTCTTAGACTCGTAACAGAATTTCTTCCCATTGAGGAAAGGAAGGTAAAGCCTAAGTCTCTCAAAATATTCAAATATAAATCAACATAACTTAGAAAAGATATTGAAAGTAAGTAACATAAACAACTTACACCACAGAAATTCTTTCCTACAGCATAATGCATGATGCTTCAAGCCCTAGAGTTTGGGAAACATTTTACACTAAAGATACCAGGAACATTCCCTCTACGTGTCACTGGGAGGCAGTGAAATAGATGAGTGTTCAGTACACAGCAACTTCTCAATCAATACTACTTTACCTAAATTGAATAATCAGCTTAACCACTTTTCTCAAACCATCAGCCAAGTGGTCCTTCTCTTCCTACATAAATGCAAAAGGAACTACAGTGAAATAAGCAGAGAGGTATAGAAAGATGATCTGAAAGGGGAAAGTTAAAAGCCTCCAGAAAGAAAAATGATCGGAAAGTAAATTATTTCCTAGGAAATAACCCATAAGGAAATAACAAGATAAATTAGAAAATATTTTGAACTAAATAAAAATGTTTAAAAGCATACAAAAATGTGTAGGATGCAGCCAAAACCATGCGTGGGGGTAAATTTATAGGTTCATTTGCTTCGAATGTCTGAAAGTCAATGATCTAACCTTCCACGCTAAGAACCTAAGCATGTTAAGAATGCTTTACCTTAATCAGATTAAATCCAATGTAAATGGAAGAAAAAAAATAATAAAAATAAAACATATATCAACTCATCAATTAAATATAAAATAGACAATAGAGAAAATTAACAAAGCAATTTGGTTCTTTTGATTGATTTACAAAAATTGTGAATCTTTAGCAAGGCCAGTCAAGAAATAAAGAAAACACAAATTACCAATACCTCAAATGAAGGACTAGACCAATATCTACAGAAACGTACGTTGTTTTTTTTTTTTTTTTTTGAGACAGATCTTCAAGCTGTCACCCTGGATAGAGTGCTGTGACATCACAGCTCACAGCAACCTCCAATTCCTGGGCTCAAGCCAGTCTCCTGCCTCCGCCTCCCAAGCAGCTGGGACTGCAGGCGCCCACCACAACACCCAGCCATTTTTTGGTTGTAGCCGTCATTGTTGTTTGGCGGGCCCAGGCTGGATTCAAACCCACCAGCTCAGGTGTACATGGCTGGCGCCTTAGCCTGTTGAGCCACAGGTGCCAAGCCAAAACATACGTTTTTTTAAATTGGCACATTGTACCTGGCAATGTTTATGAGGTATAATTTCATGTTTTGATGCATGCATGTTGTACGATGATCCCATCAGGGCAGTTAGTGTATCTATCACCTCATCCATTTTTCATTTCTTTGTGGTGAGAACATTCCAAAGCTACTACTGTGGCCCTTCTAGTTACTTTTTTTAGCATTCAATACTTAGCCATTAACCTGCTATATAATAAAACACCAGAGCATATTCCTCTTCTCTAATTGTAATTTTCTATCTTTTG
This sequence comes from Perodicticus potto, assembly GCA_963574655.1. Classification (NCBI taxonomy): domain Eukaryota; kingdom Metazoa; phylum Chordata; class Mammalia; order Primates; family Lorisidae; genus Perodicticus; species Perodicticus potto. Next base: position 16,484 of record CAUYRH010001209.1, read on the forward strand.
GTAGAAAACTGAGATCTCCCCATCTTCCTCTTCTCCTCCTCAGTCTCTGTTAAACTTCTATGATATCAACTCTTATTTTAGATATTCCACATATGACAGACATCACGTGATGTGATCTTTCTATGTCTGGCTTATTTCACTTACCACAATGCCATCCATCATCCATGTTGTCACACATGACAGGGTTTTAGTCTTTTATGGCTGAATAGTATTCCATTGTGTGTACACAGTTTCTTTATCCCTTCCCTAGTTGATGAGCACTGACTGGTTCTATAATCTGGCTGTTATAAATAGTGCTGTAATAAACGTATCTCTTCAGCACACTGATTTCATTTCCTTTAGATATATGTACCAGTAGTGCAATCAATGGATCATATGGTAGTTCTATTTTTAGTTCTTTGAGAAATCTATAGACTGTTTCCATAATGGCTGTACAATCCCACCAACAGTAAGACTGATCCTTTTTCTCCACATCCCTGCCAACACTTTTCTTCTGTTTTTCTAAAATAGACGTTCTAGCTGGAGTAAGGTGGTATGTCATTGTGGGTTTGATTTGCATTTCACTGGTGACTGAGGGTGTTGAACGTTTTTTCAAATACCTGTTAGCTATTTATACGTCTTCCTCTTTCACCTATTCTTAAATTGGAGTATTTATTTTATTGAGTTTCTTGTGTATTCTGGATACACGTGTTAACCTCTTGTCAGATGGGTAGTTTGTAAATATTTTCTTCTGTTCCTTAGGCTGTTTCTTCATTCTGTTGGTTGTTTCCTTTGCAGAAGATTTTTAGTTTGATGTGATTTCATTTACCTATTTATCCTTTTGATGCCTGTGCTTCTAAAGTCTTATTTTGAAAATCCTTGTCCAGCCTAATGTCATGAAGTACTTTATGTTTTCTTCTAGTAGTTTTATAATTTTTGATTTTACATTTATGTCTTTAATCCGCTTTATATTGATTTTTGTACATGAAGAAAGGTAGGGGTATAATCTCATTCTTGTGCATTTGGATATCTGATTTTCCCAGCATTGTGAAAAGGACAGTCGTTTTTGTCAAAAAGTAGCTTCAGGTGCATAAATTTATTTCTGGGCTCTCTATTTCTGTTCCATTGGTTTATGTGTCTGTTTTATGGTAACATGCTTTATAGTATACTTTGAAATCAGTAGTAAGAGACTACAAGCTTTGTAACTTTCGCTTAGGATTGCTGTGCTATTCTGGCCTTTAGTGATTCCATATGAATTTTAGGATTGTTTTCTGTTTCTATGAAGAATGTCATTAGTATTTTGATAAGGATTACATTAAATCTGTAATGTAAAGAAAAATAATTTAATGCATATGGGCAATATGGTTATTTTAAGAATATTAATTCTTCCAGTCCATGAACATTGGATACCTTTCTATGTATTTGTGCCCTCTTCAATTTCTTTCACCAATCTTTCATAGTTTTCAGTGTAGAGATCTTTTGCCTCCTTGATTAAGTTTATTCCTAGGTATTTTTTATAGCAATCGTAAATGGACCTATTTTCTTGATTTCTTTTTTAGATAATTCACTGTTATCATATAAAAACTACTGATTTTTTGTTTATTTATTTTGTATTTTGCAACTTTACTGCATTCATGTCTTAGTTTAACCTTTTGTTTGAATCTTTAGGATTTTTTATACATAAGACTATGTCATACACAAACAAGAACAATTTGAATTTCTCCTCTCCAATTTAGATTACTTTATTTCTCTCACCTAATTGCTCTGGCTAGGACTTCTAGGACAATGTTGAATAGAAGCAATGAAAGTGAGCATACCTGCCTTGTTCCAAATTTTAAAGGAAAACTATCTACTTTTCTTCATTTGTTATGATATTAGCTATAGGTTTATCATATATGGCCTTTATTATATTGAAATAAAAATCTTATATACTTAGTTTGTGGAGATATTTTATTGTGAAAGGATGTTGAATTTTGTCAAATGTCTTTTCAGCATTTGTTGAAATGATCATATGGCTTTTGTCTTTCTATTATTGTGGTGTATCATTTATTAATTTGTGTATGTTGAATCATTCTTGTATCACTGAGATGAGTCCCAGTTGATCATAGTAAATGATATTTTTAATGTGCTGTTTAATTAAGGTTGCTAATATCTTGTTGAGAATTTTTGCATCTGGGTTCATTGAGGATATTGACCTGCAGGGGGGTTTTTGTTGTTATTGTGTCCTTTTCTTGTTTTGGAATCAGGGTAATGCTGTCCTCATAAAATTAGTTTGGAGGAATTCTCTCCTCTTCAATTTTCTAGAATAGTTTGAGCAGACAGAAAAAACGTTTTTTAAAGGGTAAGAAATTACTATAAACAACTTTATGCCAATAAATTTGTCAACTTATATAAAAGATATAATTTCCTTGAAAGATTCAAATTACCAAAATTGACACAATAAGAAATTTTTTTTTCTTTTTTTTGTAGAGACAGAGTCTCACTTTATCACCCTCAGTAGAGTGCCGTGGCGTCACACAGCTCACAGCAACCTCTAACTCCTGGGCTTAGGCGATTCTCTTGCCTCAGCCTCCCAAGTAGCTGGGACTACAGGCGCCCGCCACAATGCCCAGCTATTTTTGTTTTGCAGTTCGGCCAAGGCCGGCTTTGAACCCACCAACTTTGGTATATGGGGCTGGTGCCCTACTCAATGAGCCACAGGCGCCACCTGAAATTTTTTTTTACAATAAGAAATTTTTTAAAAAATGAATAGCCCTGTGTCTATTAAAGAAATTGAATTCAAAATTAAAAACCTTCCCACAAAGAAAGTTTCAGACCAGATGGTTGCACCAGTGAAGGATAGCCAAAAAAATCCTTGAAAAATAACATTGGAGAACTTGTGCTACCTGATTTAAAGATTTTGTATAAGGTGCTAATTCAGGCAACGTAGTATTACTCTAAAAATAGATTAATAAAACTGGATAGAGAATTTAGATAAAGACCTATGCTTATATGGTCAATCAATTTCTAACACATACTAAAGAATTTGGTATAATAATTTATTTAGTTACCTTATAAGGTAGCCTCCTGCTACTAGTATCCCCACTTGATAGATGAGAAAACAGATACAGACAGGTTATATAACCAGCCCAGGGTTACACAGTTAGCAAGTAACAGGGCCAGGCTTCAAAACAGGCAGTCTGCCCCAAGAATTTATACTCTTAACTCATAACACAGTTTAGCTTCTATTATTAGTGTTCCATTGTGTTACATTATTGTGTCAATATTGTAAAGCTCAAGGAAAATAATTTAATGTATAAATGGTCAAATAAATCAAACGTAGTATTAATATTTTAAGCTAAGTTTAGAGGAAATTAGAGAATATTTGATAGTTTAATTACTTACAATATTTAATGGCATACTATAATAATTAATATATAAGCCTAGGGACAAGTTATTTTTAATTGAAAAGGAAAAGAGGCTAACATTTAGCCTTTGGCTAACATTTTAAGCAGTGTTGGAACATTAAAGAAAACTTATGGGTGTACCAAAGGGCACAGAATATAAGGCGATCTGTTGCCCTAGAGACCATTCTTTTTCTTTTTTTTTTTTTCTTTTTTTTTTCCAAGAAATGAAGTCTCACTCTGTCACCCTGAATAGGGTGCTCTGGCGTCATAGCTCACAGCAACTTCAAACTCCTGAGCTCAAGCAAGCCTCTTGCCTCAGCCTTCCAATTAGCTGGGACTACCGGCTCCTTCCACAACACCTGGCGAGTTTTTCTTCTTTTTGCTGTTGTTTTTTAGTAGAGACAGGTCTTGCTCTTGCTCAGGCTGATCTTAAACTCCTGAACTCAACCGATCCACCTGCCTTATCCTCTCAAAGTGCTGGGATTACGGGTGTGAGTTACCACACCCAGTTTAGAGACCATTCTTCTAAGTGAAGTGCCACAGAAATGGAGAAATTAACACCACAGATACTTTACTAAATTGGAACTAGTCAATCAACAATTATATATACATAGGGAAGTAAAACTCAAAGGGAATCAAGTAAGTGAGAGGGAGAATGAGATGCTGGGTTAATTCACACCTGCCAGGTATTGTGCACACATTCTGGGTGAAGGGCTCACTTAAGACTTTGACCTGAAATGTTCAAAACAAACTATGTAACCAAAATATATGTACCCCTATAAAATCCTGAAATAAAAATTTTTTAAAAGAGTGGTTCATTCTAGCTTAGAGAAGTATTTTTTCAGTCATTTTTACCATGTCAATGATGACAACAAAAAACAAACCAATTTATATTTATTTGTTTTTATTATTGTTTTTAAATTCTCTGCAGGTCATGTACCCCTGCACCTCGTTTTCTTCCATACCCAGAGTGAACTTCATCTATCACTCCCATGAGTATGTTACTATTTAAAACTCCCCATATTTATAAGTATAAAGTTTCAGATTTATGAAAATTTAGTTCAATAAGCCTATCAAAAACTTAAATTGGGGGAAAGATTCCCTATTTAACAAATGATGCTCAAAGTGAATTGACAGAAGAATTGGTAGAAGACTGAAACTGGACCCACAACTTCCACCATTAACAAAAATTGACTCTTACTGGATAAAAGATTTAAACTTAAGACATGAAATTATAAAGATTCTTAGGGAGAGTGCGGGAGAAACACGTGAAGAAATTGGCCTGGGAGAATACTTTATGAGGAGGAACACCTAGGCAATTGAAGCAACCCCCAAAATGCATTCCTGGGATCTGATTAAACTAAAAAGCTTCTGCACAGCAGAGAACACAGTAAGTAAAGCTAAGTGTCCTCAGAATGGGAGAGGATATTTTCAGGTTATGTTTCTGAAAGAGGTTTGATAACCAGAATCCACAGAGAACTCAAACTTATTAATAAGAAAAGAACAAATGATCCCATTTCATTGTGGGCAAGAGACTTGAACAGAAGCTTCTCTGAAGAAGAGAGGCATATAGCCTACAGACACATGAAAAAATACTCATCATCTTTAGTCATCAGAGAAATGCAAATCAAAACCACTTTGAGATATCATCTAACTTCAGTAAGAGTAGCTCACATAACAAAATCCTAAAACTCCAGATGTTGGCATGGATGTGGAGAAAAGGGGACACATCTGCACTGCTGGTGGAAATGCAATCTAATACGTTTCCTTGCAAAGAAGTTTGGAGACACTCAGGGATCTAAAAATAGACCTGCCCTTCAATCCTACAATTCCTCTACTAGGTGTATATTCAAAAGAACAAAAATCACTTTACAACAAAGATATCTGCCCCAGATTGTTCATTGCAGCTCAATTCACAATTGCCAAGTCATGGAAGACACCCAAGTGCCCATCGACCCATGAATGGATTAATAAATTGTGGTATATGTGTACCACGGAATATTATGTAAAGTCTCCATACAAAAGATGGAGAATTTACAACTTTTATGTTTACATGGATGGAGCTGGAACATATTCTATTTAGTAAAGTATCTCAAGGATGGAAGAAAACGTATCCAATGTACTTAGTACTATTATGAAACCGATTTATAATTACTCACACTTTCATATGAAAGATAAATCACAACTATAGCCCAGGATGTAGGACAGAAGAGGAGGGGGATGGGGGGGAGGAGATTTTATGGAGGGGAGGTAAATGGTGGGACCACACCTATGGTGCATATTTCAAGGGTACATGTCAAATGTAGTAAGTATAGAGTATAAATGTCTTAGCACAATACCGAAGTAAATGAGGTGAAGGCTGTATTAACTAGATTGATGTAAGCATTCCTAATTGTATGAAAAATCAGCATATTGTACCCCATAAATGCATTAACGTATGCATGATCTATGTGTTTATGACTTAATAAAAAAATAAACAGAAGCGAAATATTAAATTGATGGTATACTAAACTAGATAATTCTGGTTAATGATATCTTTAAAATGAGAGGAGTTTGCCTTTTCCATAATTAATGTGATGTATTTAAATATCACTTCATTTTGATTTATTTTTCTTTTGTGAGTTAAAGGAGGGAAAAACTCTTTCACCATGAATAAAAGACTGAAAATTGAAGAAGGAAACTTTGAATTTTTTGTATGAACACCATTTAAGTAGCTCAAAAACTACTAATATTCCAGTACTTGATATGTGGAAAGATACCAACACTATGCTTTTTTCTGTTCTTATTTATATTTTTCATTTCTATTTTTCTACCAAAAAGGCTGCAATAGGAGGAAGAGGAAGGTGAGACAGAGGAATAGAGCAGCGGAGAGGCCGAGTGCTGCAGCAGAGACTCGGAAGGAAACACACCGTGAGCTGGAAAGCTGGGGTGATGCCTGTGGCTCAAAGGAGTAGGGCGCCAGCCCCATATACTGCAGGTGGTGGGTTCAAACCTGCCCCTGCCCCAAAACTGCAAATAAATAAATAAATAAGCTGGAAAACGGGGGTGTGCAGGGGACCTGGGGATTTATAACACTTCATGGTTAGACAGAACCAGCTTTATTTGTAAGGAGACTATAGCCTTGTGCGGAATTCCACAGCAAGAATGCACCAGAACGGCTAGAAGGCCGCTTTGTGATGTGCTCCAAAACTTGAGTTTCCTTTAAAAGCATCTTGATTATTCATCAGAGTTCCAAGTTCAGAAATTGTAGGACTGTTTAGGATTATAGGATGTTTGAAGATTTGTTTTTTTGTTCTTAAGTTCTCTAAATTTCTTAGTTTGTTTTCACGTTAAATCAATTTCACGTGCACAATGGATAGTTAGTCTAAGTCCTTAGAGAATGTACACAGGTTAACACAAGCAAAATGGCCATATGCAAACATTAAAACTTAAACACCAGAAACCAGCTAACTGCTAATATAAGCCAGAAGACAGGGAACAAAAGAGACTGTTGAGACAGTTTCTGAGCAGACGTTCTTCACTTTCCTGACGTACTTACAGCCATGGAGACCACGAAAGCCGAGAGCAAGGCAAAGACAAGGAGCTTCATCCTTGGCGAGTCCTGTGGAAGCAGATGTGGAAATCAGTGACACATTCCTTCCTGCTTCACTCACCAAACACTTACTGAGCAGGTTGTGCTCCGAAGCCTTGTGAGATGTTTGCTAGAGATACAGAGATGCAAAGACCACTGACATCCCCCCAGACATCAAGGAGCCTGGGGGCCAGCAGGGGCTGTTGGTCAGTGAGGTCAAGAGCTTTGACAGAGAAATGCGGACGTGCTCGGGAAACACACAGGTGCGTCCCAAACAGACCAAGAAAATTGGAATATGCAGGTGAAGAAGGTGATGTGCGAGTTTCTACAGCCCAGAATGAAGGAGGGAAGAGGAGGGTGAAGGGAGGGGAGGGGAGAGGCTGGCTGGAGGGAGGGTATTTGGTGGGACCGCACCTGTTGTGTACAACACAAGGGTACATGTCCAATCTATTCAGAGTAGAGCATAAATGTCTTAACACACAATGAAGT
>CAUYRH010001212.1:0-10253 GCA_963574655.1 Perodicticus potto
TGGATGTGGAGAAAAGGGAACACTTCTACACTGCTGGTGGGAATGCACACTAATACGTTCCTTTTGGAAGGATGTTTGGAGAGTACTTAGAGATCTAAAAATAGACCTTCCATTCTACCCTATAATTCCTTTACTAGGTATATACCCAGAAGACCAAAAATCACACTACAACAAAGAGTTCTGTACCAGAATGTTTATTGCAGCCCAATTCATAATTGCTAAGTCATTGAAGAAGCCCAAGTGCCCATTGACCCATGAATGGATTAATAAATTGTGGTACATGAACACTATGGAATATTATGCAGCCTTAAAGAAAGATGGAGACTTTACCTCTTTTGTGTTTACATGGATGGAGCTGGAACATATTCTTCTTAGCAAAGTATCTCACGAATGGAAGAAAAAGTATCCAATGTACTCAACCCTACTATGAAGCTAATCTATAGCTTTCGTATGAAGGCTAAAACCCAGTATAGCACAAGAAATGGGGAAAGGGGCAAGGGAGGGGAGGAGAGGGGGGAGGTTGGGTGGAGGGAGGGTGATTAGTGGGATCACACTTATGGTGCATCTTACAAGGGTACAAGTGAAAATTACTAAAGGTAGAATATAAATGTCTTCATATAGTGATTTAAAGGCCACGTAGGCTATGTTAAATAGTGCAATGAAAATATTTCAGATTGTATATAAAGTCAGCACATTGTGCCCCATGATTGCACCAATGTACACAATTATGATTTAATAAAAATTAAAATAATAATAAAATAGCCAGAAAAAAGACAGATACATATTTTGTATTGACCCAGATAGAATTGAAACCTATTCTTCTTAGTAAAGTATCAGAGGAATGGAAAAGCAAGTATCCAGTGTGTGCAATACTAACATGAAGCCAATAGACGAACTAATTCATACATGTCCACACAAGAGAAAAACTCAATTCAATTCAAGATGGAGGGAGGTGGGAAGAGGGGATTGGTATGCTCCCACCTAATGGGCACAATATATGGTATATGGCACACCTCCTGGGTGTGGGACACAACTACAACAGGGACTTTACCTAACAAGCGCAAATGTTATAACCTAATCATTTATACCCCATATTAACTGAAAATAATAAAAAATAAATAAAATACAATAAATAAAAATAATAAAAAATTTAAATTGTTATTTTAATTACATTGAGAACCAAAACATTCTTACTATCATATAGTCAAGTACTATCATTTAATAAGAAACCAAAGTCCAGAATGATTAAATGAGACCTCCCAAGGTTATACACCTAGTGAGTAATGCACCAGGACTAGAGCTCAGGTCTGATGACAACCAGACTGATAATTTTTTCAGTCTTCAGTATCTCTCAATTTCACATATATATTTTCAAAAGATCTATCTATTTACTACTAGAGATTAACACAAAGAGAAAATCAAGATAAGACAAAAGTATAGATATTCTTAATTGTAGGGTTATTTTAGGTATATTTTGCCCACACTCCAGTTAAATCCTGACCCATAGATCTCAGTAAATGACAGTTCCTAAAAGGTTTGCCAGGGGCAGGCTTGTCTTGCAATAGGCTATGAACAGGGAAAGTTTGTCTTTGCTCTCAGCATACTCAAGGCCCCTGTGCAAAGATACTGGCTCTCAGATGTGTAGATATTCCTCCCCTAAAGTTACCATCACCATCTTGGGTCCCTGTTTGCTTTTATATCACCGATTTTCCTTTTAAGACTCTGGGGAGTGTCTCCAGAGGGGGCTTGAGGGTAAAAGGAAGTTCCTCACTTTCAGAGCAGAACATTCTCGAAAGGAAGTAGTGAAGAGGTACAAAGAAATTTCCAAGGGAGAAAGTGGCTTCAATAAGGCAGGAAATTCATCTGATCTGGGCACCCTGTGTCCTACTTCAAAGTACAGAGTGGTTTCTGGGGTGCTCTACTATATCTATGGCACCTGTGACAACTCTTCAAGCTATGTCACTTGAATCTCTTTGAGGACAAACTTCTTTAGAATTGAAATCTCTGAGATTTAAAGACTGGGTGGCTTCATGGTTTCTAATATTAAAGAACTGTGATGCAGCAGAAATTAAAGGTGCAGAAGAGTTGGGAACAGTGCCTGGTGATGGTGCTGGAGCCAGAACAGAAGTGCAAATAAAGGTGGGTCAGCAGGTAGCATCACAGATTGAAATGTTTTGGAGTTAGACCTGGAAAAGTGAAACAAGTGGGTGAAGCAGCAGCATGCCTGCTCAGAAGTCAGAGCTGGTGGTGCAGGAGGTCAAGAGCCCCTTCCCTGGTCTGTCTTCCTTACTAGGGCACAGCTTTATATCTTTCACCTTTGTCCCAGCAGTTCTACCTAGCTAAGTTCTGGGACATTCCAGAGGCACAACAAAATCAAATGAATCAATTAGGTACTCAACGAGTTTTCTCTTTCAAGCCCATTTGCATTTTATAGAGGACTCGCTACAGAATTAAACACTTATTCAGACCTACTTTCCTCAGACTGGAAAAAAAAATAAAAATGCATACTTGTAAACAAACAAAAACAAAAATATTAAAAATTTACTTCCAAACATTGAAGAGTTGACAAGAATGCAAACTATCAAACCAAATTCTAAGATAAAGTCTGATTTCAGAGAGTAAGGAAAGAACTCAAGCGCCAATGCTACCTTGAGGGCATTTGCCAATATTCTGAAAGATAACAGAAAACTTGTACTTTGATTCAGCAGCTGGAAAGGTAGAGGGACAGAAATCAAGTCCTTTACCAGAAAATTCTACCAAACATTCAATGATGAAATAATCCATATGAAAATAGTTTCCGAACCCAGGATTGTGAGATTGGGTGAACCTTAAAATCAATCAAAATATAATTCATCACAGCAAAAGACTGAAATAAAAAAATCATATGATCAATTCAAAAGATGAAAGAAATAAAGCTCAAATGTCCATCAACAATTGAGTGCAATGATAAACTGTATACCAATGAATGCCACAACATAAATGAATCTTGCAAACATGATGTGGAGCCAAAGAAGCAATACATACGAGAATACCTTAGCATAATTCCATTTATATAAAGTTTTCGAAAACAGGCAAAGTGTAATTACATTGTTTAGGATGTATAGCTAGAAACACTATAAAGCAAAAAAAGAGAATTGTTACTGTAATTACCTAGAGTGCTATCACTCCTAGGAAAGAGGGAAGAGGCTATGAATTGGATGGAATACATATATATGGAGGGTTTTTGAGTGTTCTGTTAATATTTTATATCTTGATTTGTGTAGTAGTTGCTCAGGTCTTCACTTAATAATTACTGTAATTCTCAAACATTATTTATGGTTTGCGTACTTCTAATTATGTATATTACATTTCATATCAAAAAGTTTTTAAAAGAAAACATTTCAAGATCCATAGAAATAAAACTTGAATTGTGGCATTTCAGGCACCACATCTGACATGCAGTGGGGTAGAGATTTTGGGGTGAGGTAGTCAGGCCTACAGTTCCTTCAGCCACATTACACATCCACCTGTTAACTCTGCCATTCAGAGGGGCAACCATGGCCTCCCCCATAGTCTCCCTTACTAGACAGGAAAGCTTGGTGCTGGTCATTTATGCAGTGGTCTATTGATCTTACCATAATATTTCAGAACCATCCAACATTATGATTAGCCATAACCCATCATAAATTTAAATTGAAAACACAGTAATGATTTTTATGTCTTTAAAAAATTTTGAATTATAGAAATCATACATTCATTTGAGTGGCTATGATTCCAGAGCAACTAAGATGATTATTTATTGCAATGTATTTTGCCTGGTCATGGGTCATAAGAAATAAGAAAAAAAAACCCCCAAAAGTCAATGATAGAAAATCAAAATGCAAAACTTAGTATTTTTTTGAATGATAGTTACAGTTCATTAGAGAGGAGCCTGGAGTTGCCATGGTAACAATAATACAGGAAAGTGCACCTCCAGCCTCCAAGTCTTTTTTTTCCTAGTCCTGGCACTAACTAGTAAAGAATGGTCCCAGACGATGTGTAAAATCCATAATGTTTATAAATTAGTCTCAGTTAACATATACAATAACCTTAGTTTTTAAACAAATAACATGCTGATGAATGTTAAGAGGGCAGAGACATCTTTGATGAATGTACAATGCACCCAGATCACATAAAATAAAATAATATGGCATATGGGGTTGTGTTTGCTAATGGTTTCTCCACATTAAAATTGATTAGAATCATGTGTCATCTCAATTTATGAATTTTTCTTTATCTTTATGACACTTTACTTTAACACACCTCATTTCAGCCCTCATAAATTTCAGCCCCAATCTCCAATCAGCATACACTTACATATCGAACAATAAACGGGTGGTACAGTATACCAGTTAAGGTGATGAAGTTTAATACATATATGCCTAAGTTCAAACTCCATCACTGCCACTCATTTACTGAGAAATATTGAGTGAGTTACTTAATATTTCTATACTTTAAATTCCTCATCTGTAAAATGGAGATAAGTATCATTATCATTATAGTACCTCTTAGAGGGTAGCTGTAAGAAGGTTAAATGAGGTAATGTATGCAAAGGACTTAACACAACACCTAGCATACATTAAATGCTCCAAATGTTAATTTATTATTATTATTATTATAACTAAAATACTGTACTGTCCATAGCCCATGGTCATAGATACTTTAAGCAATTTTTGAAAACCACATAAAAATTAGAGTTCCCATTGGAATTCTTAGCTACTTTCTTCTTTTCTGGTTTCTGTTCCTAATTTGGTGTTTATTATTATCTCTCAGTTAGTAATTAGAAGCTATAACCAAAGACCACTCTACTCTGCCTGCCTCCTTCTATAGCTGTTCCTACTTTATCAGGCGCTACCTGGGTCCTATGCTCAATTGCAATCAAGAGTGGCAAATTATGGGAGACAAGGCTCAGCTTAATCTCTCTCTATTTTGGCTATAGGTTGGTAAGTGAGTTAAATAAAGGGTTTAAATAGGCCATTTCTATAATCTTTTTACAAATAAGGGATTAGGCAACAGTTAGAAAATTGATAACAATAATATGAGATGACAATCCCATAGCAAGAATTAGTCAGAGTGTGCAGACAAGGTTTGGTAAGGTCTAATAAGTAGGAGAAGGTATATGATAAGGCCTACTGCGTGCACTCCTTCTAGAAGGCAAAGAAAGGACATAATCAGCCACTTTGGGCCTCATTTGAGCCCTGAGCTTCTGGGCTGACAACAAAAAAGAAGGATTTGGAGAACTGAGGGTGAGTCTCTTGACCCTAAAATAAAAACCTTAGCCATTATCTAACAGCTGTGGATTAGAAGCATAAACTTGAATAAGGCTACTTTCCTTGTTTCCCCACCCATACTGAAGTAGAGCATATATATAGAAGCACAAATCTTTTGTGTATAGCTTGACGGATTCTCACAAAGTGAGCACATTCATGTACTACTATCAAGATTAATAAATAATTGTTGGCACTGTAACAATAGGATTCCTTAGACTCCTTCCCAATCATTACTACCTTCAATGATAACTACTTTCCTACCTTTCATTATCAACCAATTCTGCTAATTTTTAACTTTATAATTAAAATTTGCTATAGTTTAGATGTTTGATCTCCAATGCTAGAGGTGCGTGCTAATGAGAGATATTTGTATCACGGGGATGAATCTCTCATGAATGGCTTGGTGCTATCTTCATGGTAATGGTGAATTCTTGCTTTTTTAGTTCCCCTGGGAGCTGCCTGTTAAAAAGAACCTGGACCTCTGCCACCTTGCTTCCTCTCTTGCCATGTGATCTCTGCACACACCAGTTCTCTTTGCCTTCTGCTATGAGAGGCAGCAGCTTGAGGCCATCACCAGAAGATGCTGGTGCTATACTTCTTGTAGTCTTCAGAACTGTGATCCAAGTATACCTCTTTTCTTTAGAAATTACCCATCCTTAGGTATTCCTTTATAGAAAAACTAAATGGACTAAGATTCATAAAATACTGTATATTCTCCTGTGTTTGATTTCTTTTCTTCAACAACATGCTTGTGAGACTAACTCATGTTGTATATAGTTGTGGTTTATTTATTCTTGTTGCTATGTAGTATTCCATTGTGTGAATATATATAGTTTGGTTTTCTTTTAATATCCACTTACTGTTGATGGATATTTGGTTTGCTTCCATTTTGAGCGCTTTACAAATGGTGCAATAAACATTCTCATAACCATCTTTTGGTATACATCTACTCAGAATCCCATGCATTTATGACAGGGTTTATAAACAAAAGTGAAATTGAAAATGTTTAACTTTAGTACATGCCTGCAAAACAGTAGTTCTAGTTTTTCAAAGTTGTTCTACCAAGTTGTACTTCTACCATCAGCATATAAATTTCCAGGATGCTTCCCATGCTGACTAATACTTAGTATATTTGTCTTTTTAATTTTAGTCTTCCTAGTGCGTGTGCAGTATTGTTTTGATTTTCATTTTCTTGATGAATAACGAGGTTGATCACATTTTCACATATAGCAGAACTTCTGTGGTTGACCACCTCCCTACACTGACCACCCACATAAAGTGGCCTAACTTTCATAGACCAAACATTCACCACATGTATGTATCAGTATAGTAGGTCAGTTCTTATGTTAACCACCTCTGTATGTGGACTGGGTTCTACTGTATATATATCAGCCCTTTTATTATCCTCTTTTATGAAACACATGTAAACACCTTTTATGTGTTTCCCTGTTGTATTGCTTGTGTATTTCTTATTCATTGGTAAACACACACACACACCCCACAGGTGTGTGTGTGTGTGTGTGTGTGTGTGTGTATATATATATATATATATATATGAATATAAAACATATGAGTTTTCTGGATTTGATTCCTTTGCCAGATAGAGTTATGGCACATACCTCCTCTCAAACATTGTTTTTTCTTTTTTCTTTCTAATAATGCCTTTTGAAGAAGCTCCAAATTTTAATGCAGTTCAACTTGTCAACAACATAGTAGTTTAAAAAGTAGGCTGTGAAGTTGGACAGATACATTTTAAAATCCTAGTTCTGACTTTTACTAAATTGTGTGACTTGAGAAAAGTATTGTACTCCTCTGAAGCTGGAGTTTCTTCATCTATAAAACAAGAATGGTAATCTCATGTCCTTCATGGTGCTGCAGTGAAAATTAAATAGGGCTGTTTTTTTGAAGCATTTAGAACATTATTAGGTGCTCAAACTGGTATCATTATCAATGTAATACTCATTATTCTATTCCTATGTTAAAATGTATACACAATAAAATGACAATTTTAATAGGTTTGCATAATGAGGTAAAAATAATTAATTTGTTCACATCAATTTTAATGTAGAAACATGCTTTTCTAACACTGTTTGAAATTGTGTTGTAGGCCTTTATCAGGCAGTGGATTTGAAGAGAATTTTCCTCTTTGCCCATAATTTATTCGACTGGAAAGTACTTGACTTGCCACCAGAGTTGGCTATAAATCTTCGTTGTCTTACTACATTTTTACATTTAATTATACAGTATGCCTTAATGCAATGAAATTCCATTGTACTACATAGACGAAACCTTTGAAAAAGGAAACATATTATTGTCCCTTTAGCTTCACTGGAAAATTATTATTATGATCATATTTAAAAACTTGGTCCTCTGGATTTATATAAAACTTCATTAAATAATTCCCTAGAGGTAAGAATTTCTGGAAATTTGTTTAAAACACTATGGTATCAGCTCGGCGCCTGTGGCTCAACTGGCTAAGGCACCAGCCACGTACACCCGAGCGGGTGGGTTCGAATCCAGCCCGGGCCTGCCAAACAACAATGACGGCTGCAACCAAAAAATGGCCGGGTGTTGTGGCGGGCGCCTGTAGTCCCAGCTACTTGGGAGGCGGAGGCAAGAGACTCACTTGAGACCAGGAATTGGAGGTTGCTGTGAGCTGTGATGCCACACCACTCTATCCAGGGTGACAGCTTGAGGCTCTGTCTCAAAAAACAAAACAAAACAAAACAAAACACTATGGTATCATTCAGTGTACTTTACTTAATTTTCTAAATGATATCCTTGTTCTCTGAGTTTCTAGAGTAAACTGAGTTTTAGGATTGTTTGTTAGCTGGTGAAATTGTAATAAAACAGCAACAAATATGGAGGAAAAAAACAGAAATAGAAAGGAGAATGATTGATTAGCTATAAGCAAAAAAAAAAAAAAAAAGAAAAAAAGAAAAGAAAAGAAAGAGTAAACTAACTCATTTTTTCAAAGTCATTTCACACTTACCTTCTTTCCATAAATTAGTCCACGCAGAGATTAATCAGATAGAATGAAACTGGAAGTGATAAATAGTAATATAGATAAAAAGTAAGATTAGTATTTACTGAGTACTTTCTATGTCCAATTATCCTCTCAATGCTGCATGTGGGGATTATCTCTTTTAATCTTCCCAATAATCATCAAGATGTGGTACCATTTTGTACTCATTGTACAGCTAAAGAAACTGATCCTTCAAAAGAATGGTAATTTGGCCATAATAATACAAATAAAAATAAAGCAAGAATTTAACCCCAGGCAGTCAAATTCAAGATTTGGCACTTTTTTTTTTAATTGTTGAATCATAGCTGAGTACATTAGTGCAATCAAGGGGTACAATTTGCTTGTTTCATATACAATCTGAAACATTTTCATGAAATTGTTTGACATAGCCATCATGTCATTTTCTTAGTTATTGTATGAAGACATTTGTATTCTGCATTTAGTAAGTTTTGTCGAAACCCATCTAAGATGCACCATAGGTGCGGCCCCACCATTTACCCTCCCTCCACCCATCCTCCCCCCTTCCCTCCCCTCCCTCACCACTTTCCCCATATTCTTATGCTATAATTGGGTTATAGCCTTCATATGAAAGCAATAAATTAGCTTCATAGTAGGGCTGAGTACATTGGATACTTTTTCTTCCTTCTTGAGATACTTTGCTAAGAAGAATATGTTCCAGCTCTATCCATGTAAACATGAAAGAGGTAAAGGCTCCATCTTTCTTTAAGGCTGCATAGTATTCCATGGTATACATGTACCACAATTTATTAATCCATTCGTGGGATGATGGACACTTGGGCTTCTTCCATGACTTAGCAATTATGAATTGGGCTTCAGTGAACATTCTGGTACAGATGTCTTTGTTACAATGTGATTTTTGGTCTTCAGGGTATATAACAAGTAAAGGAATTATAGGGTCAAGTGGCAGGTCTATTTTTAGATCTCTAAGTATTCTCCAAACATCCTTTCAAAAGGAACGTATTAGTGTGCATTCTCACCAGCAATGCAGAAGTGTTCCCTTTTCTCCACATCCACACCAACGTGTTTGGTTTGGGGATTCTGTTATGTGGGCTAATCTTATTGGAGTTAGGTGATATCTCAAAGTAGTTTTGATTTGCATTTCTCTGATGATTAAGGATGGTGAGCATTTTTTCACATGTCTGTAGGCCATGTGCCTGTCTTCTTTAGAGAAGTTTCTGTTCAAGTCCTTTGCCCACCCTGAGATGGGATCACTTGTTCTTTTCTTGCTAATACGTTTGAGTTCTCTGTTGATTCTGGTTATTAAAATTTTGTTGGAGGTATAACCTGCAAATATTTTCTCCTATTCTGAGGATGGTCTACTTGCTATACTTACTACGTTCTTGGCTGTGCAGAAGCTTTTTAGTTTTATCAGGTCCCAGTAGTGTATTTTAGATACTGCTTCAATTTCCTGGGAAGTCCTACTCATAAAATATTCACCCAAGCTGATTCCTTCAAGAGTTTTCCCTGCACTTTCTTCTAGAATTTTTATAGTTTCATGTCTTAAGTTTAAGTCTTTAATCCAGTGAGAATCTATCTTTGTTAATGGTGAAAGATGTGGGTCCAGTTTCAGTCTTCTACAGGTCGCTAGCCAGTTCACCCAGCACCATTTGTTAAATAGGGAGTCTTTTCCCCACTGAATGTTTTTAATTATCTTGTCAAAGTTCAAATAACGATAAGTAGCTGGTTTCATCTCTTGGTTCTCTATTCTGTTCCAAACATCTACCTCTCTGTTTTTGTGCCAGTACCATGCTGTTTTGATCACTATCGATTTATAGTAGAGTCTCAGGTCTGGTAGCGTGATTCCTCCTGCTTTGTTTTTATTTCCGAGCAATGTCTTGGCTATTCGAGGTTTTTTCTGATTCCATATAAAAGTAAATATTATTTTTTCAAGATCTTTAAAATATGACAATGGAGCTTTA
>CAUYRH010001215.1:0-34601 GCA_963574655.1 Perodicticus potto
GAGGCCAGGAGAGAGTGGAAAGGGCCACAGCTTCTGTTTTTTAAAAATTCTATAATTTGGAAGAGGGTAGTAATTTCCAAAATACACTTCAGAGTCCCAGCTTCCACGTAGTTCCTTTACTCACAAGCCCTTTGGTTTTTCTGACAAAATTTAATATCACTCATAAAGCCGGAAGTATGATAACCCATCAATGCACCCGAAAGCAGTGTACACTCCAATCCCTCACAAAGACTACGTTGTATAGACTTTGTTTCTCCCTATACATTTCTCTTACGGCTCAGTGGGAAGGTGGCTATGGAGACACACATTCAGGGATAAGTGGAAAAGGGAAACAAAGGGGAAGCCCAGGCATGTGGGTGCAGGGAGGGATAGGGAACGCCACTTCCACTTTCCTTTGTCTATTCCTGTAAAGAAAAAAAGAAAAAAAAAAAAAGGCAGGGATGTGATTCGTTGGAAGGGTAGAGAACAAACCCCAGAACAGTTGTAAGCTCCAGAGGTGGGTAGTGCGAACAGTCTCCAGAGAAGTGAGAAGGGAAAGAGGTCAGGGCAATACTTGCAGCATCAAGTTCCTCAGGAGATTCTGTTGGCCCAGCTCATAGTCCTCCTCATCCACATTCACCAGCTGTTTGATGGCTTCAAGGCCCACAGCTTGCTCGAAGGAGTCTGTGATGAAGACACCTTTAACTGCCTCTAGTAATGAGCCATTGATGTAGTTGCGCCAGAATGCGTGGAGGTAGGTGAGCTCAGAGAACTTGATGTCACATATGATGGAACCCAGGTCCCGGGACTTGAGGATGGTGTTGGCCTGGTTAAAGCGCTCAAATTGGTGCTCAAGTGGGTCCCGCTTGTTAGAGAAGACATCGCCCTGCAGAGCAGTCTCGTGCTGGCAGTATTCAGCCCGAACCTGCAGTCTGATGTCACATGTCTGCTTTTCCTTGAGGATCTGGTGTTACTGACTTCCGGAGTTTTTGCTGGCTCCTAGTGTGGCTCTCCCTCGGGCTGGCCGCTTGCTACACATCTGAGGACCCGAAGTGGGGCAGCACACCACAGGATAGTGAGGAGGCACTGTTTTAGGGGGCGGAGGAGGCCTCGGTTCTGGATCACTGAGGGCTCTGGGGGTCACATAGTGAATTGATGTCTCCTCTTGTCTACAAGATCAGGGCACACAGCCCTTGGGTTGAACAGGCCCGAGGGTGACTAAGGCCGCAGGTCATGGCGAGTGATGGTGCGCAGCGGCTGCAGCACCTGGCGAAAGTTACTCTCATCACTGTGGCCCTGGCGCTCCAGCGCCAACAAGAAGTCACGTCCATTTCGAAAGAGTCCACGCTCATGGTCATCAATGACATCAACAAAAAGGAAGGAAAGCACACGCACATCTCTGTGTGTCAGATGGGTGCCCACGCTGTCAAACATGCGGTGCAGGCTGGACAGCCCATGCTCCTGTTCACCATGTGCTTCTGGCTACACCTCCGCTTTAGGCCCGCCATGGTGAGGGCTCAGGTACGCAATGCTTTCCAGAATCCCTGGTCAGAATCCCTGTAATTCCCACTGTACTCTGCAAGAAACTTAATTTCCCAGGTCTCTTCTCTTGGCTTGGGCTCGGCGCTGCCACGCTGGGTCCATCCACGCCCCTCTCCCGGCTCCTGCCACCCGGTCCATGGGCTCTTGACAGCATGGTTACTTCCCCAGAATGTGGGCAAGTGGGGAAGGAGGAAGGGAGGGGCAAAGGAGGAAGAAAGAAAGGAAAGGGAGGAAGGGAGAGGGAAGGGGGGGAGGAAGGAGTGAACCCATCTTCCTTGAACACTTCCATGGTCCCTCTAGGCTGTGGCATTCAGGTGGGCCATGTAGGGGCTGGACTGGGAGAGGGAGGCTGCCAGAGGAGGGCCAAGCCCCTGAAAGCTGCTATTGTTTGAGGTCTGTGCTCAGGGAAGCTCCGAGTAAAAAGAGCTTGTTAGAGGGGCCCTGTCTGGAGACAAGCTGCTCTCAGAGAGCCAGTGAACCGTGCGAAATGACTTAAACTAACATCCCTGACTGCACTGGGCTGGGACCCAGGAGTCAGGGCCGTGTGCTCATCAGAAATTCATAGAAGGTACCCCGCAGCTCGGCTTTCTCTGGCCGCCTTGTTCATTGAGCGGTTTTTTCTTTCCAGTTCTGCGGCTCTGAAAGGGAGACAGGGGCTGCCTGATGGGGAAGATCAAGTGGCCTTTGAAAACCTCTCTCGGAGTTTATTAAACCAGGGGCCAGCACAGGCCAACCTGGAGGCCCAGCCAGGCCTGGCCCCGCCCCCAGGACTCCCCAGAGGGATCTGGCCTGTTCTCATGTCCCAGACTTGGCAGGCCTTGCAGAGGAGCAGGGGCCAGGGATGGGGTCCTGAGGACCAGAGCAGGTGTGCTCATCTGCTTCTAGAAGATGGAGGAGTATGTGTGTAAGGGGGTCCTGAAAATGACAGGGGCTTTCTCCTCCCGGGCCCCACGAGACATCCCCTGCTTCTTGCTGGAACTAGGCTTGCCCCACTGTTTGTCTCAAGGTACACAGAGACGGGCCTGGGAGGAGGGGAGGGAAGGACCGTGGGGTCTCCGAGCTGGATTACAGCTCTGTGACCAAGTAAGGGCAGGAATGATGATGCTCAGAGGAAGCCCCACGTTCCAGGGTCTGGAAGTACCACAGAGAAAGGGAGGTAGGTGATCTCACCTGCTGGTGCCCAGTTTGCCGCTCCATGCCCCCAGCCCCCAGGCCCCGATACACATCCGGAGGGACTGGTCTGCACAGAGGCAGTCTTGGAACCAGCCTGCTGGAGCTAGAGAGGCTGAGTCTGAGGAAGGGATAGTTATGGGAGGCCGAGTCTTTCCCAGCTCTCACTGAGGGCCTTCTGCTGGCCAGAGGCCATTCTATACCAGACACACATGAGCACAGCAGGGGAAGCACCTTGTTGGGGAGAGGGCCTGGGACATAGGGGTGACCCCTCTGTGGTCAACATGCGTGAGTTCTAAAGCCAGAGGAGACCTAGGCAGCAACTGCCCTTCTCTGCATATTCGGGGAGGGAGGAGCACAGCACAGTGGGGCAGTTCTCCACATTTCACCAGAGCAGCTCTTTTCTACCAGTCTGTGTCCTGAGCATCTGGTTGGGATTTCTTTTGGAAAGATAATTTTGTTTGTTGAGAGAGTTGGGTGGGAGCCACCAACTGAATTCAAGCCCCCCACCCCATGTTTTGATCTTTTAGGTCATATCTCATGTACTGTGCCCCCTCCCCAATGGCTCCGGGGCTTGCTGCTTCCCACTCCCCACTCCCTGCACCCATACCTCAGAAGGTGCCTCAGAAGGAGCCTCAGAAGAAGACACCTCTTCCCCAACCCTGCTTTGGACTTGGAGTCCAGCTCTGTCCTAGCCGCTTTCTCTACCTCCTGTTTAAACACATTCAAGGTCCCTCCAGGTTTTTCCTGAGAGTCTTTTTCTCAGCAACTATTGAGAATAAACAGAAGAAGGGACAGTGTAAAAGTAGAAAACTTTTGTATGAGTTCAAAGTCACATACAGTGATAACCCCCAAGCACTGGCTGGACTGCACAGTGTGGGAGATGGCCCTTTCCCCTTGGCTTCACCCCCAGCACTGGGCCAGGAGTAGTCCACTGTTGAAAATATGGCCAGTACCTTGTCCTGCAGGGCTGGGAGCCAGGAGGGACGTTGGGGCAGGTAGTAGTGGTAGCAATCCTTTTAGTTTGACATTCCTGGAATCAGATAACCAACCAAATCTGGGCTAGTGGAGGTGTCAGCTCAGGTGCCAATTTTCCCAGTTGGGTACTCTGTCTAGGAGGATCCCAAACTGTGCTGCTGTTTGCGATGTGGTCATTGCCTCTCATGCCTGCCATGTCACAGGCTAGAAGAGCGGTGGAGTCTGTGCGCTGCTCCTGAACCACTAGAAAAAGGGAGAGTTACTCATGCAGATCATATTTTTTTCTTTGAATGAAAAAAAAAAAAAGAACAAATGAGCTGACCATGGGCCAGATTATTTGAATTTGGGAACTGTACCCAAAAGTTGCTGCAAGTGTTCACTGCAGGCTCCTTTGGTCATTCCCAGCACTCGGGGAGGCTGAGGCTGGTCGATCACTTGAGCTCAGGAGTTCAAGACCTGTCTGAACCAGAGCGAGATCCCATCTCTAAAAATAGCTGGGCATTGTGGCAGGTGCTGTAGTCCCAGGTACTTGGTAGGCTGAGGCAAGAGAATTGCTTGAGCCCAAGACTTTGAAGTTGCTGTGAACTATGATGCCATGGCATTCTACCAGGGCTGACAAGGTGAGACTCTGTCTCAATTGAAAAAAAAAAAAAAATAGAATGGTTATTCAGAGCTGGGGGTGAGGGACTTCCAGGGGGAAATTATACCTTAGCAGTTTTCAAATGACACTATTCATTTGCTTGCTCACAGCATCAAGCCTTTCTTTCAAGGAAACCTTACACAAATGCACACACAAGTACAACAGATACGGCTGGGCTGCTTGGGTTCGCTGGGGCCTGGTCAGAAGGGCCCTGTATGCTGTGGGCCTTCTTCCTCCCACCTCCAGCCTGCCTCCTTCCTTGCCCTGTGCTGGCCTCAAGAGGCGCCTGGTGTTCCTCAGAGCCCATTTGAAAGCTACTGGTCTGCTTCACATCCATGCTTGTAGGGGCCTGGTTTTAAATACTTCTGAAGAAATGGAGGACTTGAAACGCAGGAGAATCTGGCAGAATTAGACACACAAGCACCTTAGCAGCAGTGTCACCTTACACACCTGCACGCCCCACTGTCACCCTGACCAGTGTCCTCAAACTCCCTGTCACTGCTTTTCACTCCCCTGCTTATTTATCTGTTTTCGAAGCTGTCTTCATCCTGCTGATGAAACATAACCTTGCTGAGCTGCCTACCATCGCCACACTTCCCTTCTCTCTTTATGCCTACTGCTCAATGGGGACCCCACAGCCAGGCTGCTCCTGGGTGTCACCATGGCCTCCACCTCTCTCCCACCATGTGGCTACCTCCCCCTGCTCTGTAGGTCCAGAGTTTGCCTCTAATTTTCTGAATGGGATAGGGAGAGCACAGCAGCCACCTGGGGCTCTCTGCTCAGTCCCTGGATAGCTCTGGCTCTATGCCCAAGGCCCACTCTATCCTTTGCCACCTTCGCCTTCTCTTGAGCCATCCCCTACCCTTTACACATACTCACTGGGTGCAGCCTGCCAGGTTTTCCCACATCTCCCATGCTTGTGTCCATTCCATTCCCTGAGATGTCCTCTGCCCAGACTTCTTCTGTCCCCTCTAAGAGCTTTGCATATGCCAGGAGTCTCCCTGGATTGAAGGAAAGGACAGTTACTTAGCCCATCTCTCAACCTACTCACCCTTACTTAGCGTGAAGCCACCCCGACACTGAGCTGGGCACCCTGCCAGGCTTAGTTTACTTCATAGCTGGGTGCTGAGCTCTGGTGTCTTCCTGATTTATTTTGTGGTCTGTGTGTCTGTCCTTTGCACCCGCCCGCATAAGCATTGCCGTGTGAGACTGCAGGCATTTAATAAGGCTGAGCAGGAGAAAAGTAAACAGCTTTTTTGTGTCCTGTAGGGTCAGGCAGGCAGGCGGGCAGGCTGGGACCAGGAGGGAGGCAATTTGGGTCCAGGGCCTCCTCCTTGATGGTAACTTCAGCCTATGTGGGGACTTCCCAGCTCCCCTCCAAGTCACCACATTCTGGGTTGGGGTTGGCAATGCTGCTTTCCTGACAGCCCTCTACTTACCTCCCCAGGCCCCACCTCCCCTGAACATAGCAAGGGGTTGCGGCCTGTCAACCAATTCAGTGGGAAGGAAACATTAACCACTCCAAACACTGCTTATTGGAACTGGGTAAACTCAGCCCACCACAGTTTACTTTTCTGTCAGAAATCCCTTAGCTTACCATAGAGCAGAAGTCCCATAGGGCCAGGGCTCCCCCACCCCACCCCACCAGAAGGGACCCCACTCTCCCTCCTCCTAGCCTAGACCCTCTCCTCCACCCTACCTCCCCCTTCTGCTCCTTTGCAATTCTCTTGCCCTCTGATTCCTGTCTGTTCCCCTGTCCTCCCTGAAGCATCCTCTAGGCTGATGTTCAGCAGCCAAAGGCTGGAGGAGTGGGCGCAGCAGAGTCCTCCCAGGGACCCCCTGCAGCCCCGGGCCATGATCCCTCGATTCAGTAGCCCCTGTGAGTTCAGGCGAGGTGTAGAGCTGGCATCAAGGATGCAAGGACATGTGGCAGCTTGAGAGGCATAGGGGTGCCCAGAGGAGCAAGCCTCTGCTCACTGCATCCTCCAGGTGGGTGATTTGAGGGCTGTGAACTAGGACTGAGGGTGTCACAGAGTGTGGACCTCACTTTGTAGGAACTCAAATGTTCTTCAGCATGACAGCTTCAACCTCCCCGAGGGCCTCCCCCAACCCCCACCTCTCCTAAGAAATCTGCAGCCTAGGCCAAGGTTTTCTTTTGGCTTCCCTTTGAAAGTGCAAACCTATGGGCTTGAGATGAAACATATGCTGTTCTGGAATGTGGCTATTAGCCAAGGGAACAGCGCTCAGAGGCCCCTACAGAATTTGCAGCCATCTGCCGGGGGTTGAGCTGGGGGTGTGACAGAGCACGCAGGGCAGGGAGGAGCCATGCAGGCTGACGGCCCATCCTTCTTTCTGTCCCACTTAGCGCCAGTACCTCTTCAACACCTGAGTGACGTGGCTGGCAGAGCTGGGTTAGCATCCAGGAGCCCTGACTGTGGGCTGCGGTGGGCAGAGCGGGGTCAGCAGCCAGGAGCCCTGACTCCTGCCCAGGGCTGTTTCCACAGGACACTGTCTCCATAAGTGCTCTTTGAAGAAATGTCAACATTCCCCAGAGTGCTATGGAAATGGCAGCTGCTTCAGTGGAGCTGTTCTCTCCTGTCTCTGCCAAGGGAATAATTCATTGAGGGTGAATGTTACTTGTGCCTGGGATGAATCTGAAGACCACATGGGGGTGCCTCTTGGCCTGCTTCTTAGAGAACTTGTTTCCCCACCTGCAGCCCCTGCCGCCTTAAATGTGTTTCGCGTCACATGCTCTGCTCCTCACCCATGGCAAGTCTGACTGGGAAGAGCTACCCAAAGCCATTAGATTTTTCTCTCTTAAGAGTTTGTGGCTGGGCATGGTGGCTCATGCCTGTAATCCCAGCACTTTAGAAGGCTGAAGTAGGAGGATTGCTTGAGCTAGGGAGTTTGAGACCAGCCTTAGAAAGAGCAGGACACGGGAGGTGCCTGTGGCTCAGTGAGTAGGGCACCGGCCCCATATACTGAGGGTGGCAGGTTCAAACCCAGCCCCAGCCAAACTGCAACAAAAAATAGTTGGAAGTTGTGGTAGGTGCCTATAGTCCCAGATACTCAGGAGGCTGAGGCAAGAGAATTGCCTAAGCCCAGGAGTTGGAGGTTGCTATGTTGCTATGAGCTGTGTGATGCCACAGAACTTTAACGAGGGTGACTAAAAAAAAAAAAAAAAAAAAAAAAAGAAAGAGCAGGACCCTGTCTCTACTAAAAACAGAAAAACTAGCCAGACCTGGTGCCAGTGTCTGTAGTCCCAGCTACTCAGGAGGCTGAGGCAAGAGGGAGGCTCATTTGAGCCCAAGAGTTTGAGGTTGTTGTGAGCTGTGATGCCACAGCACTCTACCCAGGGCAACTGAGACTCTGTCTCAAAAAAAAAGGTGATGCCTGTGTCTCAAAGGAGTAGGGTGCTGGACCCATATACCAGAGGTGGCGGGTTCAAACCTGAACCCAGCCAAAAACTGCAAAAAAAAAAAAATAGTAATAATAGATAAAAAGTTTGAAATAAAAAAGCATAGACTCTATAGCCATTTAGTTGTAGGGAGCTCAACTAAAATTTCATGACCATGAGGACTTGAGTTAGGGCCACTTTTTGAAACTGCAGGCAAACCAAAATCATGCTGAGAGAAAGTTGAACTAGAGACTCTGCAGCCCGGGAAGAGTGAGAACCATGAGGTCTGGTCCTTCAGATAGTCAAAATCTCTATCCTTCCATCGCTGTCTCTGCTGTGAATGAGGTTTAACCAAAAGTACTTGGGCGAGGAGTGATGGGGTAGGGATTCTTCTAGTGCCTGACTAAGCCTAACTCATAAAAGGCTGGACAGCAGCTTTTATTGGGCCAGGCATATTCTCCCTCTATTAAGGCAGAGATGGGACCTCTGGGGTAGAGAATTAGGGACTGCTGTTATCCAGCGTGATGTTCTATGGGAGGATAACTCAGCCATGGGCCACTGTTGCCCCCTCCATCCTTCTTCGGGGGGGGGGACGCTCAAAGGTTGAGAATCCCTCTATATCCTGTTTCACTAACTCTAGAATGTTGAATAAATGTAACTCTTAACTCAGTGGTTCTCAACCTTCTTAATGCCTCCGAATGCCGCGACCCTTTAATATAGTTCCTCATGTTGTGGTGACCCCCAACCCTAAAATTATTTTCGTTGCTACTTTGTAACTGTAATTTTGCTACCGTTATGAATCATAATGTAAATATCTGATCTGGGGGATGTATTTTCATTGTTACAAAGGGGTGGCAACCCACAGGTTGAGAACTGCTGTGGTGGGGAAATACCTAGAGTGTCCACTGCTGTTATCAATATTATCCTCCTCTTCCCCAGAAATGCCATGGGGCGTGTGTGTATGTGTCAGGGATGGCAGGGTGGGGACCAGAAAGGTAGTGGAGATGATGGATGCACAGTCAGCTGATTGCCAGGATGTGGGTTTCAGGGCCCTAACTCAAGGACCCAGGGTTTTGGAAGGAGATGACAGACACTTGTGTGTTCACACTGGCTCCAAGTAGAGAGAAATCCGTCCCTCCTCGGGACTCCCCAGCATCCTTCATCTGGAAGACAGAGCTCTATCTTTCAGCACAGGCACATCTGCCCACCAGATGAGCAATACCTGTAAAAAGTCCCCATGTCAAGCCTTGTGGGGCTAATGCCTCTCCCAGAGCCTGGTGACAGCAAGAAAACGATCCCAGCACTCTGGGCTTCCCAAGGGGCTCAGAGATGCTTGACCTGGAGCAGGGAGTGAGGAGTCTGAAGTCATCACCAGACATCCCAGAAAGGGTAGGTTGTGGGACAGGGCCAGAACAAACAACAGGAAGAACAAGAAACAAAAGCAGATTCTTAAAGAGGTCACAAAACATTGACTAATTGCTTAATATTAGTAATAGCAACAGAAATCCCTGTTTGCTGAAGGCCTTTAGTATGCCAGCTCTCCTACAAATGCTACTTTGTTCTTCAAAGCCCTACAGAATATGCATCACTTTCCTCATTTTACAGAAACACAGATCCCCAGAGGGCATGTTTTCAAAGATGATAGGCTGCCTGCTGCTTCATGCCCCAGATAACCGGAGAGGAATAGATGGGGACGTTTGTAAAAGGGATCCCAAGGGAGCAAGTGAGTTCCAGAACTTGATCCTGGCCCTCTTGAAATGGGACTGATGAGGAAAGAAAAGCTAAGGGCACAGAGATCCTGAGAGCAACACAAGTGTCTTTTCTAATAAATACGCCAAGCTTGGCTTTCTAAAAATGTTGTGCTTTGAAAGCGGCCCAGTGGAAAGCTGTGTTCTGTCAGAGCCACTATTGCTCACCGTGTATCGAGCTCCTCTTGAGCAACGGCCTTCAGGGCTTCCAGCACATTCCTTTGAAAATCTTTATTTGTGGCAAATCTTCCTCTTCATCCTCTGGGGCAGATTTGATTTTTGGGCAAGTGCCGGAGTCCAGATTTGGGTGGATGATCCATCTGTCTTGTCTTATCTTATTTGGGGTCCAAACAAGGTATGACCCTAATGCAGAAAAGTGTCTGGTGTGGTAAGAAAGTATAGTGACTGAGAAATGGGGGGG
Organism: Perodicticus potto; assembly: GCA_963574655.1. Taxonomy (NCBI): domain Eukaryota; kingdom Metazoa; phylum Chordata; class Mammalia; order Primates; family Lorisidae; genus Perodicticus; species Perodicticus potto. The sequence continues at coordinate 9,876 of CAUYRH010001215.1, forward strand.
TCCCCAGAGGGAATGGATCACCAACACCCTTGGGGGAGGGTCTCAAGCAGGATCTGAGGACTCTTCATAGGGGGAGACACCAGGAAGCCCAATCAGGGCATAAGTGAAAACACACATAGTTGCATAAAGTGGCCTGGGAAAGATGCCACGTTAATAAAAGGGAAAAATGCAGAGGAATGTGTGAGGAGGGAGCCGTTAAAAAAAAAAGCAAGTGCCTATAAACTCTGCTCGGCTGCTCCCCCATCCCCCACCCCAAGTCTTGGCTCCAGCTTATTTTCTGTTAGGACTCAAGGAAAAGCTTAAAAGAGACCAGCTTGCTGGTGGAGATAGCAGAGGATGGAGCTGGCCACCTGGCTCATGTCTCATCTCTGCTGAGCCCCTGTGTCTCCTGCCCAGTCACTGCCCTTGATAATGTCCCTCACTGCATGGTACATCTTATCAGGGCTGTGGTCTTAGCAAGCCAGGATGCTGGATGGGAGAGACGAGGGTTAGGGTGGTGTGGGAGGACCATTGTTCCAACTCTGGGGCATTCTGCAGCACTATTTATGTAGTAAGAATCATTTTCCCCTTTATATTCCCAAATTGGCCCTGGGGACTAGCCAGTATGGAGGCAACTGGCCAAAGCCTTTATCACATTTCCAGACCCCAACCAAACAGGAAATGGGCTTCCACTGTAGCCAGAGGGTTAGTTCTCAGGTGAACTTCCTGGTAATCCGTAATCAGCAAGCGGGCACTGACAAGACTCAGAGGCCAGGAAGGGCCAGGTCTGCACACTACACGAGCTCCTTCTGTACAGAGAAGGTAGAGCAAAGACACAATAATATGAGCATTAAAAAAGGTGAGAAAATATCTTTAAGGGTAAGTACATTGGCAAAAAGTGACAAATAAGCACTTTGTATTTAGAAATCTGGGGGAAAAGCATGGGTGTGGTGGCTCGCACCCTCAATCCAGCACTTTGGGAGGCTGATGTGGGAGGATTGCTTGAGGTCAGGAGTTCACCGGAAATTTGGCGAAAAAGTCAAAGGAGAATGAATAGACTAGCTGAAGTCTCATGGTATCACACACAGTAGTTTTAGTGAGATGACACGTCTTATAGCAGAGACTTGAAGGCAAGAAAAAGACTGGGGTTCCCATGGAAACGAGAGGAAATTTGAGTTTGGATGACAGCATTTGCTATGCTTGGTAGCGTGGCTGACAGCTGAGCCTGGGAGACAGGCAGTAGCTTGCTGAGTGGAGGGTTCACACTAGCATGTTGGTCATTACAAAAATTTGAGATACACAGAAATCAAGAAACAAGAATCCACTTGGAAAGAAACAAATGAAGTTCTCCCAGCAACATAGATAAGCCAAGCAAGGTGAAACTTGCACAGGTGACTCCGAAAAGACACTGTTGACTGTGTTTCTTGAAAGTAAAATAATGTTTACCCTGGGAGTGAGAACAAGGTAACGAAAGAAAGAAAGAAAGAAAAGAAAGCGAAATAATGGACTATAACATAGTCTGTCTCTAAACTTTTGTGGTGACCCGTGTACAGGTCATACCAAGAGTTTGTGTATGTGATTTGACTGTGGGGAGGACAGTTGGAGAAGAGTGCATTAGGAGTCATTAAATACTGGAAGAAATGACCCAGAAAGCCATGAACTCACCTTCCCAAAGACTGAAAACTCAGCCGCGCCTGCTTCGTGCAGGTGGGTGCATCTGGGGTGCTCAGTGCTTATGCTCCCTCTGGCTGTGGAAGTTTGGCACATTGCTCTGAGACTATGGCGACACTCTTTCGTGCCCCACCCCCCAACTGCTGATCAGCCAGGCTGATTTTCTTTACTTAGAAATCCGTGCTGAGGCCCAAGGAACAGGAAGCAGCTGAGTTGCCTCCAGTTAATATTGCAACCCGAATACACCCTGGAAGAAGGCTTAGCTGGGAGCCCTGACAGAATCTGCATTGTTCAGCCAGATAGCTGGGAGCAGCTGCAGGGCCTCTGGTGTCTCCCTGAGCACTGGGGATTGTGAGTAACCTACAGCCAGGGCTCTCACACATCCTGATGAAATCAGTGAAGTGCCAGCCAGTCTAATGCGGTGCGAGTTGGGCAGGAGTCATTGGTCCATATGGATCAAGGACATGGGCCTTTGAGAGCTCATGATCTTGCTAGAAGATGCCACAACAGCATGTGGTAGGAGGCTGGAGAAAAGATCCAAGAAAACAAAGTTGTCGGACAGGGTCCTCCACCACCTTTGGAGCAGCTAGCTAAGAGCTCCCTGCTGCAGGCCAAGTCTCAGGTGGCACTAACAGTGCAACATGGCAGACCATTTCCCACTGACTTAAGAAATCATTCCTTCCCAAGAGGGAGCCCAACTAGGAACTGAAAGAAATAATCATATATTTAGAGCTAGAAGCAACTCCAGAGATCATCCCACTTACCGCCTTCACACTGTAGTGCCTAGAAAAGGGAGGTAACCTACTCAAAGCCACATCCCTCATTACTGGCTGAGCCAGAACTTAAAACCCAAGTCTTCAGACACTGAAGGCCAGTGGTCAGTCCATTAACAATCTACATGAAGCCACTTAGGCAGCTCTCCGTAGGTTGGCATGGGTGAAGACTGAAGCAAAAGGAGCAGGAATTGGGCATTATAGTGGGTACATTTCAGCATAAAATGATCAATGAAACACAAAATTAGAGGCAGATGAATCGTACAGGTTTGGGAGTGAGTAGCAGTGGACAAAATATGGGTGGAGAGTAAGCAGACCTTGTTCAGGCTCCTGTCCCGCCACTTGCTCACCATGCAACTGAGAAAACTGGACTTGATGCCCCGAGCCACAACATTGTTACCTGTTAAATGGGCCTCAAAATACTGTAGGAGTCTTGTGAGAAATAGCACATGTAGAAGTATTTTATGTACAAGAATGCACAGGGCAAATGTTACCTGGGGTTAAAATTATTGGGAATAACAGGATAGGTTGCTGAACTTGGTGTCTGGAATTGATTATGGTTGGTATTCTCCTAATTCTCAGAGCTTCAGAATAGAATAGGGAAATCCAATCATTGACAAGAGTTTCTGCTTTATCTTAGATGTGCTCAGACTCAGTGGCAGAAGCTGAGTCAGATGGAACAGAGTGTATGGCCCAGGTGGGAGCTTGGCTGCATGGTGTGGAACCCTCACAATGCAGATTCCCAGGGTCCAGGTCTGTCCTAGAGTCCTGCCTTCCCTGGGGATGGGGACACCCCTTACCTATCGAAGCCCGATACCTGTCAGCCTGAACAAGATCCCTCAGAACTGTCTAGTGGTGTGGGGTGCAGTCAGGAGGAGGGGGGATGCCAGCCATAAGGCCCACGTTAGAGGCCCATAGCTTCCTGTCTTTCAGGCCTTCTGGAACAGCCCTCTAGACTTTTGATACCAGGCTTGGGTGGGCAGGTGTGACTCAGATGATAAACTGGGGTGTGCAGCAGGGGGGACCTGGACGGGGAAGGGTTTGGAGAAGGGAGAGCCCTGTTAAGATCCAGCCCCTCATGGCAGCTCTTCTAGGTAAGAGCCCTGCTGTGCAGGCTGAGGTCATTGCTGGCACGCATTCCCGCTCACTGCAGACGCCTGCAGGTCTGTTTTAATATCTGCAGCAACCACATTCCTGAGCAGGGTGGGTAAGAGCCTTTTTGGACAAGACTGCTTTCCATCAAAAATTATTCTAATTCACCAGGGTCAGATATTTTAGAGAGAGCTGATATTTTTTTTTTTTAAGGAGGAAAATAAAAATTCAGTGAGTATGACTAAAAAAGCAGCAACCAGGAACAGAGCAAGGTCCTGAGGGATAGAAGAGGGAGGAGGGCAAAGGACAGAGGCGGTGGGTGCTGGGGAAGAGCCCCTCTTTGAATGAGCCCTCCAGGCCCTTGTGTACCTGTTGCCACCATCCATTCCTTTATTCACTCCACCCATGCTTGGTTTCCACTCCACATGCCCAGCACTGTGCGGAGGATGCAGGGAGGCTGCATCAGGCATCTGTTTCTGTGTGACAACACACGCAGCATGTGGCTTAAGACAGTACACTTTTATCATCACTCACTTTCTGTGGGCTGGGAGTCTGGGTAACAGATAGCCAGGCCCTCTGCTATAGAATCTCTTACAAGGGCTCAGGGCTCGTAGCACAGTGGCTATGGTATCAGCCATATGCACTGAGTGGCTGATGGGTTCAAACCCAGCCCCGGTGAGCTAGACAACAATGGCAACTGCAACAAAAAAATAGCTAGGCGTTTTGGCCGGTGCTTGTATTCCCAGCTATTTGGGAGGCTGGGGCAGGAGAAGAGCCCAGGAGTTTGAGTTTGCTGTGAGCTGTGATGTCACAGCACTCTACCGAGGGCGGCATAGTAAAACTCTGTCTCAAAAAAAAGAATCTCTTATAAGGTTGTAATCGAAGTTTTGGCCAGGGTTGGGGTCTCCTCTGAAGGCTCATTAGGGGAGGATCCACTTCCAAGCTCACCAGGTTGTTGGCAGAATTTGATCCCTCGGTGGTTGTTGAACTGAGGGGAACAATTCTAAGCTTGCTGTTGACCGCAGGCCTCTCTCAATTCTGTGCCACATGGGCCTCTCCAACAAGGCAGCTTGCTTCCTCAAAACATGCAAACTGAGAAGGCCAGAGAGAGGGTCAGTTGTCCACTTAGAAGTTACAGTCTTCTGTAACCTAATGATGGAAGTGACATCCCATTGTCTTTGCCATGTTCTGTTGGTTAGAAGCAAGACCCAGGTTCTGCCCACTCAAGGAGAGAGGGTTACACAAGGTGGGTGTGTACCAGCAGACAGGATCACCGAGGACCAAGTTAGAGTCCACCTGCCTCAAAAGCCAAAGTTGTTTCTTGGGCTCAGGTAACTTAGTCAGAAATAATGGCTGTTGTAACAGCAGCAGTAGTGCACCGTCGAATGCTTACAGTGTGCCAGGGATAGGACTAGGTTCTTTTATACATAGTATATATATTTGCTTTTTTCCTATTAGGTAGGTACAATTATTATCCTCTTTTTAAGTGAAGAAACAGTTTCAGGGAGATCATGGTCGTGAAAGATTTGTCAGACTTTCAAAGTCTTTGCTCTTTCCTTTTTGTTCTCTTGTCTCCCAGATAAATGGCAACACAGCATGGAGTGTGCTGGAAAGGCCCCTCTGTTTGGGGTGCCGGGGAAGGCATCTTGGAGGCCGTGGCGAGGAAGGAGCACTGTCCAGTAGCAGGGCCCAAGAGGGGCAGGAGAGAGGAAGCCACATAGTGTCAGGGCACTTGCTGGGAGCAGCAGCGAGTGGAACTCAGCAGCTGTTGGAGTGAGGGTTGAGGAGACACGGAAGCCAGTGGCTGTTTAGATTAGTTTCCTAATTGGCTGAGTGTTAGCAAAGCCTTTTGTGTACACAATGAGGATAGTTAATCTTGTCTGTTTGTATCTCCACTCATGTCCTGTCACTCCTAACCTTCTCAGCTGTCTGCCTCTTACTGCGGGTTTTAGGCCAAAAGAGGGTTGCACAGCCCCCAGCCTCCTCACCTGCTTCCCATGATGGCCCCTGGCCCCACAGGCCCCCCACCCTGCAGGGTCCATCTCCCCAACACACCGATTCTACTCACCAGAACTGTTTTGCGCAAAGCGGCCTTACCTTCATGAGACACCTGGAAGCTGAGCTTTGTATTCTAAGTGAGAATCCTGCCCAGTGTCCCGCACAGAGCTAATAAGAGGCTGAGCCAGATCTGAACTTGGGTTCAGCACTCCCACCTGCAGACCACATTCATCATACAATTTCCTTGCTGGAAAAGCCGTAGGGCCCCTTCCCTGGCTGGGTAAACCTGTCCATATGCAGCTGCCTCCTTCCAGGACCCTTCAGGCTGTGCTCCCCACTCCCTGCCATGACCCCAGCTCCACGCTGTTGTGGTTCCTGTATTAATGAGGTGGGGCTCCTGCATCACAGAGACATCCCAGGTGTGTTGGTTCCCTGTCTAATCAGACTATAGATGCCTTTAGGACAGTGGCCGAGATAGAAACTTCTCCCATCGCTCCCCAGGCCCAGGCATACAGGAAGTATGTGCAGCTTGATCATAACAAAGAGGGAACAGATGAAACAAGGTGGGGAAGGTGGGAGTTGAAGGTCAAATTCAGAAAGGAGCCCTGTGACTGAGCGACCGCCTGCCTGGCTCATTGCTCACCTGCCTTCCCACTCTCACTGCTACCTCCATCCTTGGAAGCCTGCCTTTGGCCTACAGGTGTCTGTGAATAATTTTCTTCCCTTTACCCCCTGAGTGTGGTCAAAATGCCTCTGTATAATTGCTCTCCACACTTGCACAGACACCTTTTTCCAGTGCTAGAGGTGGGAGAGGAATTCTTCACATATAGTCATAGTCATACTCAAGTTAGGGACTTGGGAAACCACAGCTAGGAAAAGGTGTACTATTCAATAACTTTCAACAGATGAGACTAAAATGACCAGGTTTGATTTGGGGAGTATTATACAGAGACTTGTACAGAAATGACCATAAAAATGAAATACAAATGGAGTGAAGGAGGTGCTGGCTTCCCCAGTCTCTCTTGACCTCAGGAGTAACCATAACACTATTGATTACACGCTTTCTATGTGCCACTTTACTAAATATTCTATGAAACAATTCTGTGAAGTAATGTTAATAGTATTCCTGTTGGGGGTGGTACCTGTGGCTCAGTGATTAGGGTGCCGGTCCCATATGCCAGAGGTGGCGGGTTCAAACCCAGCCCCAACCAAAAACTGCAATAAATAAATAAATAAATAAACAAATAAATAAATGTAGTATTCCTGTTGGGAACTGAAGTTCATAGAGACTAAGTTGAGTGCTCAAAATGAACATGAAGGGTAAGAGCCAGGCTTTGAACCCAGACTGTCTGACCCTAAAAATTTTCTTTTTTTTTGAGACAGAGCCTCAAGCTGTCACCCTGGATAGAGTGCTGCGGCATCACAGCTCACAGCAACCTCCAATTCCTGGGCTCAAGCGAATCTCTCGCCTCCGCCTCCCAAGTAGCTGGGACTACAGGCGCCCACCACAACGCTCGGCCATTTTTTGGTTGCAGCCGTCATTGTTGTTTGGCGGGCCCGGGCTGGATTTGAACCCGCCAGTTCAGGTGTATGTGGCTGGCGCCTTAGCCCGCTGAGCCACAGGTGCCGAGCCAGACCCTAAAAATTTTTGTCCTTAATCTCTGATGCCAGTGGATGGCTTCATACTTTTTATTCATTTGTTTTGTTGGGAGGGATCCATTAAAAAATGCTTTTTGCTCCTCTCAGGATGGGACTTGAGATAAGAGAGAGTGAGCTTGGAATGGGGGTTGTCCCCCTTTTTAAAAGGGGGCCTGGAGTGTGGGTTCCCTCCCCGCACAGCATAGCCTTCTTTCTGGTTTGCAACTTTGCAGAAGTAGGCAGCTGGCAGGAGAATTGCATTTTTTAGGCCCTGGGCTGTGTCTTATCTCAGGGAGCCTTGATTTACTTTCCTCTGTCTTATCTCAGCTCTGGGCCCCTGTGATGGATTTCACCTCTGGCATTTGCATTTAGAGATGCTGCTTGCCAAGAGCACTCCTCATGGAGGGGTGGGGAGGAGATAGCACTGGGCTCCCACTCAGGTGGACAGAGGAGGACCCTGCTTTTACATATTGGAAAGAATACAATGGCACACTGCTGCTTAGCAAGAATAAAAATGCCTTTCCCTGGATTTGGCCCAGGCCTGCCCTTACTTGAGATGTGTCAGGGCAATAGGAGAAGAAAATGTAATAGTATTATAGTATCAATACGTGGCTTTTCAAATTTCATCTTCACAACGCAAAACAGAACAGCTTTTGTGCTCCCTTCTTGTAGATAAATAGACAGACTCAGTGGGCACGAGTCACACAGACAAGCATGTCCCCGACACAAAATCCTGGGCACCTTTCATGATGTGTTGGGAGAGAGCGTTGTTCTCCTTTTGGGAAGACACCTCCCCCATGGCTTCTCCTTCCTGTTCTTTCTTCAGAACAGATAATGTGGTTTAGGGTGGACCCAAAGAGAGGGACTTACCCCGGGGAGGGGCGTGTTACATCGAGTCGAGGTCTGAAGGGCCACACTCCGCAGACTAGAAGGGTGGAGGGACAAGTCAGGCCCTCCTCCTGCCTGGAATCAGCAGAGAAACGGTCTTTGCACAAATCAGCACTGAAACCTCCACTATGCGTCATGCGGTAGGAGACAAGAGGTTCACCAAGAAGGAGTGGAGGACAGTCCAGGGACAAGGAAAGACTTTGATGGAGGGAAAAGGAGAATGGAAACTAAGCAGGAGTCAGCTCAGCTTCCACTCAGTTGCAAAAGGCTTTTATTGGCCTGATCAGTACAGCTGGAATGGGGCCATGAGCCCATAGTGCTGCCTGGTCTCTTCCCTAGTGTGGTCAAGGTTATGGGTGTATCCTTAGGGTCAGGATATGGGGGGTTTCCAGAAACTCTGGCCTTGAGACACTCCAGGAGTCTGGGGAGGGGATTGCTGGTTTCTGACATGATTTTGTACAATGGTTGCACCCCTGTCAGGGTTCCGAGTGTTCCTTTCCCACAGGTGACACAGTCCCACAGTCCAGAACTCAAGAGAAAGGAAGGCAAGTAGCTTTGATCAAGGTCTTCTGTGAGCCAGGTGTGGAAGTAGGGAGTTCACTTATTTTGTCAGATTTTCACAGTGGTCTTACAGAGTAGGTCTCACTATCTTCATTTCAAAAGAAGTTCAGGCTCAGAAAGATTAGATAATTTGCCTGTGGTTTCATTGCTGGTAAATTGTAGAACTCTAGTTCAATTCCAGGTCACCTGACTCTAAATTTTTCCATCAACTGTAATAGAAACCTCTCACACACTTCCTGGAGTGTGAGGAGAAGGTCTTATCTCCTTCATAACCCAGAGCAGCACCTTCCAGACAGTCAATGTGGCAACATCTACTCCCTCACCCACCCTGCACACCTCATGAAGATTTTGTGAGGATTTTGGTATAGTCAGCAGGACTCCAGGCTGTCAGGAAGAGCTCTAGACATCCCCTTGTGGCTGTGTGTCAATCTCCAAGGGGAGAGCAGGGGCTGGGTCCTGTTCTTCTGTGCGTCCCTGTGCTTGGCGCGTGACATGCAGCCAGAGTTCAGCAAACATGAGCTGCTGGCTCGACTGAGAGACCTTAGATTAAGATATGGGAACTTCAAAATCATTACAGCTGTGGTTGCATACTGGCCAAAAGCATGCCATTTACTGAGCTTGACCCAGTGGAAAATAATGAGGAAATGGTAATTGAGCAGCTGGATCGGAGGCCCAGAGAGAGGTTTCCAGAGTGCGCATCTCTGCAGGGTTCTGGTCCTGACTTGCCACTCACCAGCTGAGGGGTCTTGTGCAAGCAGCTTCCTCTCGGAGCCTGTTTGCTCATCTGTGAAGGATGAGTCTGCATTCTAATATCCTTTTCACCTCCAACATTCTGTGGATTCACTACCCCTTCCCCACAGGTTTGGGGGCAGGAATAAAGAAGGTTACCACCCTTTAAAAATATTTGTATTTTTACTGAACAAGTGAAAATTGTACATGTTTTCAGTGTGTAACATGATATCTTGACATATGTACATGGCAGAATGGCCAAATCAGGCTATTTACCATGTGCATTACCTCGTATGCTTATTTCATGGTGTTGGAACAACTTTTGGAGTACACAATATATTGTTATGAACTGTGGTCGCCATAATATGCAGCTCCCCAGGGGATTCCCCCCATTTGACTGGAGTTTTGTGTCCTTTGACAACCATCTCATTCTGTTTCTCTGAGTTGGACTTTTTCATACTCCACATTATGTACAGGTGAGATCATGGGCATTTGTCTTTTCGTGCTTGGCTCATGTTCCTTAACACCCTCCAGGTCCATCTGGGAAGGTGCTGGAAACAGAGAGCTATGGCCTCTAAGCAGAGTGAGTGGGGCAGTCTCACCTCAAGGCCAGCATGGGCTGGATGGCGCAAGGCCAGTCTTTTAAGCCTGCAGGAGTCTCTGATTTGCAAGTGTGGATAGCAACCCCATTCCTAAACCTCAGGCTCTCAGGCAATGCCACGCAGCCTTCAGGGCCCCCAGATAGGCTGCAGTAGGCGAAGGCAACAGTCCCAACATGTCCTCCATGGCTCCCCCTGTGCCGGCCACCTCCCACCCTGCCTCAATTTGCACCACTAATCTGTTATGCCGTTCTTGGTAATTTAGCACTTTCAGACAGTTATGGTTAGATTCTGTTTATTTTTCTAAACCTCACAAAAACCCCATAATACAGCAAGGGAGGGGGGAGAGGGAGTTTTTCTAGAAATGTAAACTCAGGATTCAAATGCTCTTCCCATCTGTGGGACAGCTGTTGTGGGGCTTGTGTGTCCCAGTGTACAGGCGTTCCATCTCAAGGATCCCTCCCTGGCTCCCCCTCCCACTGTCCTTCCTCTTCGAGAGAGAATGTGGCCTTGACATCAAAGTGTGGAGAGCTGCCAGCTGTTGCCACCTGACCAAAGCCTTGTCACCCCTGCCTCTCTCTTTCCCAGTGAGCTGTGGGGTGCTCCTTTACTTCATCTGAGGTACAGGCAGGGATGAGGCTTCTCCTTTTACTGGCTGATGAGGGGGGCAGTTAGGGTCAGAGTGGGCTAGCCCTTCACCTAATTTTTGCCCAGAGGCTCCTGTTAGGATTCTTATCTCCTTCCACAGGAGGTTGCCGTGTGTCCCACTGCCCAGCTCTAGCTAGAGAAGTGGCAGGAAATTGGGGTCTATAAATGAGTGAGTGAATGGGGGATGGATGACCACGGAGAGACGGGGCTGAAGTTTGAGTAAGACATAGGAAGGGAAGGCCAACACCTTTTAGCTCACCAGGTACCTTCATGCCCCTTGGGAAGAAGATGAATGGAGTTTAAATGGAGCCACAGAGAACATAGAACTTGATAAGCAAGGTTGGAAAAATACAAGATTAGTTATCATCTAATGCCAACCTTTAATTGTTCTGTGTCAGATACTATAACCTTGAGGGGATGGTGACTTCCTTAACATCATGGAGCCAGATGACTGGGTCTCTTGACTCTTTTCTGTTATTCTCCCCTTCTCCACATTCACCCCAGACTCATTTGTTCCAGAAAAGCACCTGTCATCTAATCTGAGTTTCCTTTTTGGGGGATTCTTTTTTTTTTTTTGAGACAGAGTCTCACTTTGTCACACTCAAATGCCACACTTTGGGTGCTGTGGCATCATAGCTCACAGCAACCTCACACTCTTGGGCTTGAGCAATCCTCTTGCCTCAGCCTCCCAAGTAGCTGGGATTACAGGGGTCTGCCATAATGCCCGGCTAGTTTTTCTATTTTTAGTAAAGATGTCTACTCTGTCTCAGACTGGCCTCCATTTCCCGAGCTCAGGTGAACCTCCCACCTTGGCCTCCCAGAGTGCTAAAATTACAGGCGTGAGTCACTGTGCTCAGCCCTTTGTGGGATTCTAAACACTAAAGAAGTAATCTGAACTTGCACTGAGCTTACTGTCCTTGAGGCTCTTTTGGCAGTTACCTTGTGGCCTTAAGGCTGCCTGTATTTAAACAGAAAGGACACATGAGGGTAGCAGAACCCAGCCATATAGAGCCAATTTGCCCCAGGCTGGCCCTCTTGGAAGTTTGGCTTGGGTTATTACCAGAATGTACAATCTGGCCTCCTAGAAGTTACTGGGCCACAGTAACTGTCTGTGCAGTCAGGGGATTTGTGCAGTCTTGAATAACAGAGGTTTTCAGGCCTTGCCAGATGTTGCAGGGAGTGGGACATGAACACACACTACCCCATCATGACAACTTGGGTGTCCCAAACAGGATCATCACTCCCTAGTACCCAGTCAAGGTTTTTCTAACCAAGTATGTAGCTAGGGGAAAATTCAATCCACATGTATCTGACTCACTGATCTCTAAATCATCCTAAATTTTGATTCTGGGAATGGTCTGATATGTACTCTATATTTTTTCAACTTTGGGGTTGGTAAGTAGGCCAAAACATGATAAACAGCAATCCTGAGAGACAGAAGGAAGCTTCAAGTAGAGGCATGTTGTGCAGGTTCCTCCTGGCCTGCGGGAGATAGGTGGCATGGCGCAGCCAGGTGCCAAGCCCAGAGACCTGCCTGGGGTTGGTCTGCCCCCAGCCTCCTGTCGAGCCCCACTAAAGGAGGGAATACCATGTTAGGTTAGCTTATCTTTGCTGTACCCTCAAGGGCACAGTGTTCCCCTCATGTGATTCCTGCTGTCATGCAAGCCTATTCTGGGACTTGCCCACTCTTCTCATATCAGGATCCAAAGGAAGAGAAAAAGGAGTCATTGGGAAAAAAATCTCCTCAATTGCCCGTCACTCCCGACAAACTTCTGTGCCTCAGCACCCTCCTCCTCGGTCAGAGCCTCCTGCATCAGAGCTGTGGGCCATCTTGCTGCAAAGCTTCTCTCTGCCCAGCACCACCTCCTGCACCCAGGTCACTCCCTGGTAGTTCTCCCAGGAGGAAGCCTCAGAGTCCCACAGTCTGTTTCTTGGGGGAACTTGACCTGGTGTAAGAAAGTGTCTCAGGCGGAGGGATGTGTCATCAAGAGAGCTCTTTTTCCCAAGAGTTCTGAAACTTTGCTCCTTCATTCCCTCATTTGCCCTAAATTTTGCCTGAATCTTCAAGCTCCACCTCTCCCTAGGATATATACTTAGTCAAGTCTAACCCTTACAAAAAACCAGCAAACCTTCCTTCCACCCAAGTCCCTAGAACTCCACACATCTTCCTTTTGGTTAAGCTTCTCCAAAGCCTAGCCAGTGTTCCCTCCCTTCCCCTCACTGCTGCTCCTCGACCCGCTGTGATCTGTGTGTCAGCACAGACATGCCACTCCATGAGGTCAGCAGGGACCATTGCTGTCCCTCCTTAGTCCCTTCCCTCCTTGGCCTGTCGACAGCATTTGCCACATTAGTCCTCGCCTCCATCGACATAGGCTTCGCTCTTTTGGTCTGCGTTCCTGCTCTTTCTGGATCCCCTTCTACCGCTTTAGAAGCTCCTTCCATCTCTTTCACGGGCCCTCCCTGCTCCACCAGCTCCAACAGGGCTCTTGGGACTTCTGGTGGCTGTCCACAGCTATCCAGCACTCTTCCCATCTTTCCTGCCACACTCTGCCCTCTGCCTGAGCTGCACCCTCATGCCCACAGGCTCAGGTCTGCACTTCCAGCCAAGCACTTTGCTCTGAACCCCCATCTTGAGTTCTCTGAAACCAAAGCTGGACTCATGTGCAGGACACCTGCTGCCCTCCGAAATAGCTCACATCTTGAGAAGGGTATGGGCATTTCCCTGGCCCTCTGTCCTACTTCTGGAAGCTGGGCAGTCCCATGTCCTGCCAGCTCTGCTCCACTCCAGCCCCACATCTGCCCGCTCAGATCAAGCTCTTATCTCACTTCTTGCCATTGCTGGCACCTCCTCACTGAAGGAGCAGATACCATGTTAGGTCAGCCGGTCCCTGGAGCTGGCCCTGCTCCCCTCAGTCCACACTGCGTGGATCAGGAAGGTATTTAGGAAACCAATTTATGAGACAAATTCTGTCTGTCACTCCCTTACTTATAGTTCCTCAGTGGCTTCTTATCACTCTCAGGATGAAATCTAAATTCTTTTTTTTTGAGACAGAGTTTCACTATGTCGCCCTGGGTAGAGTGTTATAGCGTCACAGCTCACAGTAACCTCAAACTCTTGGGCTTAAGCGATTCTCTTGCCTCAGCCTCCCAAGTAGCTGGGACTACAGGTGCCCACCACAATGCCCGACTAATTTTTTTGTTGCAGTTGCCATTGATATTTAGCTGGCCCAGGGCTGGGGCCGAACCCTCCAGACTCAGTGCGTGTGGCCAGTGCCATAAGATATCTAAATTCTCTAACATAGCATAAAAGTCCTATATGATCTGGTCCCCTGTCAGTCTGGCCTCTTTTCATACCCATTCCCCTCTTTGTGCTGTGGCCACGCTGAAGTTCACCGTCCTGCCTCCCAGGCACAGCACTTTCTCCTGCTTTGTGTCTGCTCGCTTGCTCCTTCCTCTGCCCAGGTTGCCCTTTCTTGACACGCCCACGAGAGAAATTATTCACCTTTCCAGGCTCAACACATGCCCTGCCTCTTCTATGTCGCTGAATTCACATAATTACAATTCCCTGAGTGGTAGGTGTCATGATCTCTAATTTTTTTTTTTTTTTTGAGACACAGTCTTGCTCCATCACTGCAGGTAGAGTGCCGTGGCATCACAGCTCACAGCAACCTCAGACTCCTGGGCTCAAGTGATCTTCCTGCCTGAACCTCCTGAGTAGCTGGGACCACAGGCACCCACCATAATGCCCAAATAATTTCTCTATTTTTAGTAGAGACGGGTCTTGCTCTCTACTCAGGCTGGTCTCAAACTCCTGAACTCAAGGGCATCTCCCGCCTTGCCCTCCCAGAGTGCTGGTATTACAGGCATGAGCCACAGTGCCCAGCCTATGTCCCTGTTTTGAAGAGGAGGACGCTGAGACCGGGAGATGTTGGGTCACTCTCCCCAGCTGGGAAGTGGCACAGAAGAGCTTAGGGTCCTGTGTGTATCACTCATGCTGACAAAGGTGCCGTCTGAGAGTCCTGGTGCAGCTCTCAGAAACTGCCTCACATACCGCCTATCATACTGTGTCCATTCAGGGCTTCCATGGGCCTCTACCTGCTAATGTGGGCACACAAAATTTAGGCTTCCCCAATTCAGACAGTCTTTGATCCCTTGTTAAAACTTTTTTTTTTGCTGCTACAGTTCCCCAGTTGTGGCCCAGAACCTTCCTGACCTGACACCTGTTTCCTGGGCTCCTGCCTGTGAGGTCTGCTTCCTGGCTGTGCAGCCTGACAGTCACAGCATCAACAGTGCGGAATTTCTCAGGCTTGCTGAGCCCGTGGTTGGTCTCTGGCCTCTAGCCCTGGGGAGCAGCCCTGGTCTGTGCCTTCAGCTCTGAGCAGCCACTTTCCACGTGGACCCGGCACTCTGAGCATGTTGGTCCCCTGCCCCTGTATGGTCCTGGCTGTGTCCAGAGTCTGCCTGCCATGGCTCAGGGGTGGGATCTGCCTCCCTGTGTCCTCACTCTCCGCCCGGGTTGGTCTGGAATCATCGGCCTGCTCTGCATGCTTTCTTTTCTGTCACTGTTAGTCTCTCACTGTGACAAAGTTATAAAGGAAGTAAAAGAATAGTTTCTGACTAACAGGATGAATATTTTGTGTTTACCATTTATTGCTGTGGTAATGATCATTTGTTCCTAGCTACAATTATTAGATGAACAAGACCCAGTCATTGATGAATGGGACATGGACTTTAGAAATATACAAAGGCCTGGGTGGTGCCTGTGGCTCCAAGGAGTAGGGACCCGGCCCCATATGCCCGAGGTGGCGGGTTCAAACCCAGTCCTGGCCAAAAACTGCAAAAAAAAAAGAAAGAAAAAGAAATATACTAAGGCCAGATTAGTCTGAAAAGTGACACTATTTTAAATGATAATGCCTCAGGTTTGCAGGTCAGTCTCATTTTTATTATAATACATCTTCACACATATCTCATTTCAACTCAGTAAATATGTTTTTTTCCTGATGCAACAAAGGGACAGAATAGAGCTGGGATTTAAAGTCATGCCACTGTTGAAGGCAATAAGCTAGTGTCTTAATATATAGCATTTTATTAATCTTTACAACCATGAAAGGAGGGAATTTCCCCATTATAGAGACAGAAGTAATTAGGTCAATTGTCCAGTGCTCCAGAGCTAAGAAAAGCTGGGATCTGAAAGCAGAGATGCTGATGCTGAAGCTCACATGCATCCGCCTTGCACCATCCGCAGCCTGCTGCCACCGCTGCCCTCGACCAGTCCCGTCCTGGTCTGTGGCTATCTCCAGGTGTCTCCCATGGCACCCTACCTGACAGTGCAGGATGAACACCACCATTATCCCTGCCTTGGTGCTTCTGAATTTTTCTATGCATTAAACACAACTTCCAGCCTCTTTGGCCTAAAATGATTTTGCCTTTACTGTTCCCCCAGTTTTAATGCAGACTCTGGATAACTGACGGTCTCATCTGATGTTTTAATGGGGTGGCACATATGCTTGGTTATAGAGCTGGAAGTCTTTGGAAGCTGCCCTTCCCACAGAAAGAGCAAGTGTGGCCTGGGAAGCTTCCAGGTGAGTGTAGAGGCAAAGGGGCCCTGCTGGCAAAGCCCTTCCAGAACTGAGCAGGAGCACTTTCTGTCTACTTGTCATCTCTCAAGAATCTGCCGTCTGGGTGTGCCTGTCCCCTTTAAACTATCCTGAACACAAAGGGACACCACTAGTGAAAATAATCCAAAGGACCAGTCCGGGACAGCTGTGGGCAAGATATTTTGAGCAACACTGTAGTGTGTCAGTGCCTCCCCCAGGGTGAGTGGTTCTTGGAAGGGCACTTCCCCAGGGCAGGTGGGCTGCCTTGTGGGCCTGGGTCTGGGTCTGGGTACTTAAGGCCCCTGGTGGAAGGCAGCATCTCAGTAATGACTTTGAATGTAGGCTGTTTGTTTGAGGCCAGGGTCTGGGGGTGCTGCATGGGGGCAGGCAGCATCCCAGGTTCCAGGAAGGAACACAAGTGAGTGTGTCTGAGTGTGTGTGTAAGCGTGCAGCGTGTGTTTATTTATTCTAGCAGTGGTTCCTAGGTCAGAGGTGTTTGCCAGCAGAGAGCTGCCTGCGTGCTTTGTTTACTCAGCAGAGCGCAGAAGACAAGGGGCGACAAGTGCAGGCTCTGGCCTTCTGGGATGCCACGTAGAGTGACAGTCGGTCTTAGCGTCCTTAACCCTAACCCTAACAACCCCACTCTAGGGGTGCTGTTAACCCTAGAGAGCTCCCTCTGGGGACACAGGCTCTGGTTTGTTTGACATACCAGGGCCTCCGTCTCTGACCCTCCTCCCAAGCAAGGTGGAACTGCTGATTCTCCACCACGAAGCTGCCTGTCTTCCCTTCATGCTGGGGGCTTTCCTAGCTGCTGAGTCTCTGGGCCCTGAGAAAAAGCAGAGGAGAAGAGCGAGGGGCAGAAGAGGTGTGAGGACAATTGAGCTCTAGTCTCGGTTCCACTGACCAACAAGAGCAGGGCCTTTGACAAGCCATTTACCCTTGCTGCCTCACATTCATCCTCTGGAGAATGGGGTGGACTTGCTGTTATCATCTCTTCTTTCCAAAGACTTGGAGATGAATGTCTTCCTAACCCCATGGATCTGTAATCCCAGTCCCATTCCTGTGAGCTCATGGCCTTTCCAATAGGCAGTCACATCTTACCAAGACTGAAGTTCCATTGCCTCTTAGATCCCGGTCCTCTGTCCTCCAGGCTGTAGATTGTTTATATATTCCCTATCTTCTGGGGATAGAGAGAGAGAAGAGAAACCAACAAGAGACTCTCCTGACTCCTTCCACCCTCGGCCACAGGCCAGAGGCAAGGACTGGCTTAATTTCCCAGCTGGGTGGCCCCGGGCCTCCCCTGAGTCCGCAACCTCCCTCCTCCTGCCCGGAGGCCCCAGTAATGCGTCTGAAAGTCTCTGAGTGAGAAGAGACCAGGCTGGCTGGCAGCCAGGGGTGGTGTTCTGGCTCCTGCACCAGCCAGATGGGGTGGCAGGAAGGCCCGGCTAATCCCCAAGGAGAAAGCTCTTTGGCAAATAGAAAAAAGTGGCTGCCAGAACTATGCCCCTGCCCCGAGTGCCATGAAACACCACAGCCAACTCTTGTGGGCAGATTGTGCCCTTCTGTATTCTGCCTGCACTCCTGAGGTGCCCGGGCCAGGCCCCAGCTGGGCCTGTGGTAGAGAAGGGAGGCTGGGTTCCTTACTCTCAGGTCCTCTCAAACCCTGGGAAACTATGAAGAAAGAAAACAGGCAGCCACTTTGTCCTTCTCTGGCTCTTACTAGCTCTTGGGCTTTCCTGACAATGTCTGGAGAAGCAACCAGGATGCCTGCACCTACCCTGCCCTACCACACACATGCACACATACTATCACACAAGTCACACATAAATGCACACACGCTCCCACACACAGGCACAGGTGCACACCAGCACACACGTGCACACATGTGCACAACATACACACCTGCACGCATACACACACGTACACATGTGTGCATGCACACATGAGCATACACCCCTGCTCACACAAGGCACACACTCATTCACACACACACATACACACACACCTACAGCTGACCTACACATTAGCTTTCTGCCACGGAAGCTGCCTGTCCTGCTGATACCACACAGAACCAGATGAAACGTTGGAAAAATCACCCCAAAGAGAATCAGTGTGGAAAAATCGGGGGACAGAGTGGAAGCAGATCTGGAAGAGGCAATGGCTGGGGCAGTGGTGGGTGAAGGTCCACTCGGTGGGCCTGCTGCTGCCCTCCTTGGAATCCAGGCTGGCTGGTGTTGTTTTCCCTGTGTCCCTAGCTGGGCTGCCACCTGCCAGGAGCCAGGTTCACTCTTTTCAACTGCAAAAGATCAAGCAAATCTGGTGTCAGTGTGTGAGATCTCTACATTCCCAAGGTCACTTGGAACCATGACCCTTGCTTGGACTAGAAGGTCACATTTAAGGACCACTCCCAGGCCTGACTCATGCTCCTGATGCAGCAAGGGCAGGTATCACCGTCACTGATTCAGGGTCAGGAACAAGGGTTAGCAGTAGAACAGCTCCCATGGTGCACCCAGGCCACAAACCAAGGAAGGTCCACTGTTCCCAGGTGGACCATTCCTAAACCCATTTCAATCATGGGTTATTTTTCAGAAATTTTCCAAGATGGGAAGTCACAACTGAAGCTGATTGTTTAGATTGGAAAAATCTGGGTGTAATGTCATTAGAAAAACCAGTCTCCTTGCGTGAACCTTTCACTGAAACCCTTCCCTGCCCCCTGGCCTGTGTGTGTGCTGCTCTGCCTGAGTCACAGCAGCAATCAGCAACTTGGACACGGAGCTTTACAACCTGCCAAGTGTTTCCACGTGCACTGCAGCATTTGCTCTTCCTAACGACCCTGTGAGATGAGTTATCGTTAGCCCCACCCAGCAGAGGCCAGAACAAGGCCCTGGTAAGCAGTGGGGTCTGACCCAGGTTGTTCAGGCAGTAGGAGGCCGGACTTCTTGACTTGAAGTTTTGTGTTCTTTCTGTGAGATCTTTTCTGCCAAGAGCTATATAGGCGGAATCCAAGTACCACCACTGTCCGCCAGGCAGGAAGGGACCGACTTGGCTAGCTTCCAACTACCCAAGACCTTTCCATGGCCTTTCACTGTGGTCTTGGCCCTCCCAGATCCTTAGGAAGTGACAGTGCTGGTGGGGGCCTCCCTTCTGGTCCCCCCTCTTAACCTCCTCCTGCTCCCCAAGTGTGGGAGTCACCTTCCTGTGTGAATATTAGGCCCAAAATTTTCTTCTTTCTCTCCTCCATCCGTTCTTTACTTCTTCCCCTGGACACTCTTCCTTTGCCTTGGGAGCTGGGGCAAGGGTCCCTAGGAGACGTGCCAGCACCCCAGAGGCATGTGGCTGCCTCTTGTGTTCTCTCTTGAGCCTGGCTCCCTGTGGGTCCTGATGCCCCTTGGGATGTACTGTGAGCTCCTAGAGAACTTCCCAGCATTTGTCCGTTGCCCTCAGACCTGCAGTGTGACCTTGAACAGGAATTCAGATTCAGACTCTTCCCAACCTTTGTGATCTGAACAGAATGATGCTGGTACCGGAATCCAGACTTGGGCCAGGCTGGGGAGTGGAAGTGAAGTGAGAGGCATGAAATTTTTTTCCTGAGTGAGACACTGCCCAGGCCCATCCAGCTCCTGGGCAGCCATGCATTTCACCTGATTGATGTTCTAGAGGCCCCAGCCCTGCCTCTCAGAGAAGGCAATTGTGCAAAAGCCACGTGCATCCCAAGTCATGGCCTGGAGTGGGTGAACAGGGGAGAGTTTATCCAAAACACATGTTATTGCCGCTATTCTAGTTATCTTGGCTATTTCCTGCATATTTATCACCATGGCAACTGACTCAGCACACAGGCTGTTTGCTGGGCCCTAGGGTCCGGCATCACAGCCATGTGGTGTCAATTTGGGCCTCTCTGTCTCCCCAGCTTGTGTCTCGCTATCATGCTGTATTTGGTTTTTGTCTCTGTCCCTCCCCAGCCTGTCCCTGGGCATCTCTGTTTTCTTCTGCAAAATAGTAACTCTGGTGTCTCTGAGTGACATAGGTGTAGACAGACCCTGCCTGGTGCACCCAAGTTTCCCCTCAGCCCTCACTACTCAGGTACCTCACTAAATAAAGATGTTCCAGAATGGATGGGAGAGCTGCACGGAAAAAATAAAATGCAAGAGTTTGTCCTTCAGTGGAGGAAGGACTAGGTTCAGGGCTGGGGGCTATTTGAAATAGCCCCATGTCACTCGTCTGCTAGGTAGGGGTTTAGGCCCCAGGAAGTGCAGGCTTCTCGTCCTGACTTCCCCTGTGTTGGGGGTGTGAGGGGGTCTTCCCCCCTCAGAGCCTGCCCTTCCCGGACTTGGGGAGAAGACATGGGTAGAATGGCAGAGAAAGGACTCAAACCCACAGAAAGGAAGCCAAGGGCAGGGGGTGGCAGCTAAGGGGCTGAGAGGGCTCTGAGCACTCTGGGTGCAGGGGCACCCATCCTTCCCACTCTTCTTTTCTCAAAGATGTGGCAAAGACACAGCAGCCAGCAGTGTCCCTCCATGGGGACACTGGGCAACAGGGAGGGTGCTGACAATTCCGGTGTGGGAAGAATTTGGGCCAGCAGGCTGGCGAAGGTGCTGTAAGCAGGTGGAGTGGAAGCAGGCATCTCCCTGGGAGGCAAGGGCCTCTCCTGGTTCCAATCTATGCCCGGGCCTGGGTTTCCTGAATGCCCGGGAGTCCTGGCCAGGACAGTTCTTGCCAGCTGCTAGCTACCAAGTTTTCTGGTCCACATCCTTTCAGAAAGACCTTCCTTGATCACCTTGCCAACCTCCACATTCCTTTATTTCTTTTCATGCCTAATCTCCACTCCCCAAGCAAGGCAGGCCTGGAAATGGTAATGGCCCCAGATCTCAGGCAGGCCTGCACTTGCCACGGGACTCTCTGGAGAAGAGAGGAAGAGCTGGAGAAGCGGAACAGGGCCAGGACCTGGGACTGAGTCACAACAGCCCTTTCTATGGCTCCTGTAGGCTCAGCCCCAAGGGTAATGCAGTTTGGAGTGAAACAGACCAGGCAAGATAGCTGTCAGGTGGGCCCTAGAAGCACCGTTCCGTGGCCCCATGGCCAGCATCCAGAGGGTGCAGCCAATCGGCCTTCCTTGGGGCTTCTGTTGGTGGCAGGAGGTCTAAGCCTATGGATGGGGCAGAGCAGTGGGCAGGAGTTGGAAAGGGCAGCAGCAGCATGGCTCTGGAGGCCACACGGGGCCACATGGGGCCCAGTCTCTTTGGAAGGGCATAGTCTGAATGTTTGCATGCCCCCAAATTCATAAGTTGAAAATCTCATCCCCAGCATGGTATACCAGGAGGTGGGGCCTGTGGGTGGGTCACAGGATGGACCCATTACAAATGGGAAGTATCCCCACAATAGAGGTCCAGAGAGTTGCCTTGGCCTCAGTTCTGTGACCCAGGAAGGGGCCCTCACAGACACCAAATCTCCAAGCCACTTTGATCTTGGACTTCCACAGCCTCTATAACTGTGAGAAATATATTTCTGTTGTTTGTAAGCCATCTCGATTGTGGTGTTTTGTTATAGCAGTCAGGTGGACTGAGACAGATTCAGGAAGAACTCCAGTGCAGTGCAGAACCGAAAGGCCACATAGGAAGTAGGTGAGGCCACACGGATGGGGGATGGGGAAGAGGAGAGTCAGCAGGCCTGGAGAGCACAGGTGTGTATGGGCCCTGACAGACATGGCTCAGATTGCAGCTCCACTGCTCAACCTAAAGCAAGTGAGAAAACAATCTGAACTTCAGTGTACTGACTTGTAAGAAGCACTGAACTCACAACGTTCGTGTAGGGAGCAGTAAGATATTCTGTGAAATTCCCAGAACAGTGACTAAGATCATGGAAGGTGCTTTTTTTTTTTTAGAAATTAGAGTCTCCCTCTATCATCCGGGGTAGAGTGTTGTAGCATCTTAGCTCACAGCAACCTCAAACTCTTAGGCTCAAGTGATACTGCTGTCTCAGCCTCCTGAGTAGCTGAGACTGCAGATGTCTGACAGAGAACCTGGCTAGTTTTTTAGTAGAGATGGGGTCTTGCTCTTGCTCAGGCTGGTCTCAAACTCCTGAACTCAAGCAATCCACCCACCTTGGCCTCCTAGAGTTTTGGGATTATAGGTTTGAGCCACCATGCCTGGCCACAAGGAAGATGCTTAATACAGGTCTCCTTTCTTGGGGAAGGAGGTAGCCAGACCCTTTCCCCAGGATCAATGAGCTTCTTGTTTTGCTAAAGATTGGCCCAAATACATAGTGGGGCTGCTGTGGGAAAGGACCTGGAAAGTGGGGACAGTGGCGGGAGGGCCCTGCCTGGCAGCACAGAGGGAGCTGCCCTTGGTGGTTCCTCAGCCGGGTCCCTTTCCAGGGCTGCACCAGCCCCACTGAGGAGCCACCCTCGGGCTGATGGGCTGACGGCAGAAAGGGAGCTCCCTCTCCTGAAGCTCTGGGAGATCCAGGTAAAGAGACACCGTGAGGCTACTGTGTTAGAGAAGCAAGTCTCAGGGAATCACGGAGGCAGGTAGCAAGACCCAACATGTAATGCCCAGGACGGTGACAGTGGCCTGCAAATGGGACAAAGAGCTGAGAGAGGCAGCAAGAGCTGTCAGACAAGCTTCAGGCAGGCCTTGCTGATGGAGTCGGGCTTTTCCTCATTGTATCTATAGACCTGGGTGGGAAGCAGCCCAGGGAGGGGCTGGGTCACTCTAGCCCCAGGGACAGTCCCTCTCTCCAGGGTGGAGGGCGCAGCCAGAGTCTCCAGCTCAACTTGAAAGCCGAAGTAGTGGCCTTAGTCCTCATATGGCCTGTCATCTGGGTGGATCAGCAGCCCTCCGTGGGCCTCTGCTTTCCTGCTGGCTACTGCAGCAGGAAGGGTCGGACAGGAGGGAGCAGTTGCCCCCAGCCTCAGAGACAACCCCCTGCTCACACACAGCAGGGTGGTGAGGGATTCTGAGGTGGAGGTGGCCTTGAGCCCACTCCACCCTCTCAGTCTTCCCCAAGTAGACCACAACCCAAGACCTACTGTCTACTCCCAGTGACTCAGGCTTTGGCTGCCCTCTACCCACATCTGGGCCCTGCCCAGTGCCCCCAACAGGAAGGATTGTGGTGGGTGTGGAGTGAAGGGACCTGCCTGGCCGAAGGCCTCCATGTCTGGGAACAGTGTAGCTGGAGACGTCCTTGGCACCCACCTGGCTATGCCACCCTGCACTGCCTCAGGATTGGCAAGGGCTGTGGTGGGGCTCTGTCCTCCTCCTCGTACTGGGCATGATGGGCCACTTGCTTCTTATTAGCAAACTGTAGGACATCCCCACCATACATAGGGTGGACATGAATTTTTGGTGGGATAGTGGGCAGAGAGTAGTGGGGCATGTGGACAAGGCCTCGTGGGACCCAAGGCAGGGGCTGTGGATGTATGGGGCAAAGCCATTTGGAGGCCACAGGACACTCCTGTCCTTGTTAGAGCCCAAAGGAAGCTATGCTAAGATTTGGGGAAAAGAGAACACAGGAACCAGTGACAGTGGTAGTAATTGTGCTTTTGATAGTAGTAACCAGCATTCATTGAGGACTGGCCTGTGCTAGTTACTAGGAAAAGTGTTGCTTTAGTTTTCCCAATAACTCTGTTTTACAAATAAGGAAGTGGAGGCTCAGAAAAGGTAAATAAGTGACCTTATTTCCAAATAATTAAGCATTCATGCCCAGATGTGAATCCAAATTTTTTGATATCTGTGACTTTTTTTTTTTGAGACAGAGTCTCACTTTGTCACCCTCGGCAGAGTGCTGTGGCGTCACAGCTCACAGCAACCTCAAACTCTTGAACTCAAGAGATTCTCTTGCCTCAGCCTCCGAAGTAGCTGGGACTACAGGGAACCACCACTATGCCCAGCTTTTTTTTTTTTAAGAGACAAGGTCTCCCTCTGGCTCAGGCTGGTCTCGAACTCCTGAGCTCAGGCAATCCACCCACCTTGGCCTCCCAGAGTGCTAGGATTACAGGTGTGAGCCAGCACACCCGGCTGTTATCTGTGACTTCTTCATTATGCCACATTGCCTCCAACCTGGCTCTTCACCTCCCTGTGCCGTGGACCCAGTCTACTAAATCCCCTGGACCTCTTCTCAGAATAGTGGTTTTTTTCCTTAAAAAAAGAGAAGACATGTTTGGTGCCCATAGCTCAGTGGTTAGGGTGCCTGCCGCATACCCTGGGACTAGTAGGTTCGAACCTGGCCAGAGGACTGCTAAACAACCATGACAACTACAACAAAAAATATAGCTGGGGTTGTAGTGGGCACCTGTAGTCCCAGCTACTTGGGAGGCTGAGGCAAGAGACTCACTTGAGCCCAGAAATTGGAGGTTGCTGTGAGCTGTGATGCCATTGCACTCCACCAAGGGTGACACAGTGAGACTCTGCCTCAAAAAAATAAATAAATAAATAAATAAATAAATAAAATATGGCCACAAATCTTTGCTGTTCCTCTCATGAAGAGGCAGAGTCTTATCCCCCTGCCCCAAAACTGGGGGGCTTTGTGGCTGCTTTGCCCACCTAAAGGAGGCAGCCC
>CAUYRH010001216.1:0-11460 GCA_963574655.1 Perodicticus potto
AATCTCTTTGTTCTAGCTCTTAAACAATCCTCCTACTCAGTAGAGTAGGATATGGGAAACAATGGAAGGTGGGCTGGGGGCCCAGGAAGAGATGGGAGATGAGAAGAGGGAAATAGATGGAGCCTGCAAGAGCCACATGGATCAGCTCGGCGCCTGTGGCTCAATGGGCTAAGGCGCCAGCCACATACGCCTGAGCTGACGGGTTCTAATCCAGCCCGGGCCTGCCAAACAACAATGACAGCTGCAACCAAAAAATGGCCTGGCGTTGTGGTGGGCGCCTGTAGTCCCAGCTACTTGGGAGGCAGAGGCAAGAGACTCCCTTGAGCCCAGGAATTGGAGGTTGCTGTGAGCTGTGACGCCACGACACTCTATCCAGGGTGATAGCTTGAGGCTCTGTCTCAAAAAAAAGAGCCATGTGGATCAATCTCTTTCCACTACCCCTTTGTAGGGCACTTTATTTTTTAATTTATTTATTTATTTATTTTTTTGAGACAGAGTCTCAAGCTGTCACCCTGGATAGAGTGCCGTGGCATCACAGCTCACAGCAACCTCCAATTCCTGGGCTCAAGCGAGTCTCCTGCCTCCGCCTCCCAAGTAGTGGGACTACAGGCGCCCGCCACAACGCCAGGCCATTTTTTTGGTTGCAGCCGTCATTGTTGTTTGGCGGGCCCGGGCTGGATTTGAACCTGTCAGCTCAGGTGTACGTGGCTGGCGCCTTAGCCCGCTGAGCCACAGGCGCCAAGCCTATTTTTTATTTTTTGAGACAGAGTCTCACGATGTCGTCCTAGGTAGAGTGCCATGGCATCACAACTCACAGCAACCCCAAACTCTTGGGCTCAAGCGATTCTCTTGCCTCAGCCTCCCAAGTAGCTGGGACTACAGGCGCCTGCTACAACACCCAGCTATTTTTAGAAATGGAGTCTTGCTCTCGTTCAGGCTGGTCTTGAACTCCTGAGCTCAAGCAATCCACCAGCCTCAGCCTCCCAGAGTACTAGGATTACAGGCATGAGCCATAGGACCTGGGCCCCACTTCAATCTTCTTACTGAAACCCAAAACCCACCCTTAAATCTCCATCAGCCTCCAACCCCATTGGCTTCTTCAGTTCCTTAAATAAACAAGCTTCCTCCTGCCACGGGGACTTTGCACTGTCTGATCTCACCACCTCAAATACTGTTCCCTTCTTTCTTTCTCTAGTAAAATCTTATTCCTTTAGATCTCAGGAAGCCTAGGGTGGAACACCACTCTCCCTTCCACACTAAATTAGTTCCTTTGTTAGTTGCTTTCATATTACCAAATTCCTTTAGTAAGACCCTTATCTCACTTGATAATTATGCATTATAATCTGATATTAATATCTGACTTCCCCACTCAGAATTACAAGCCTCAGGAGAGCTAGTATCTTATCTGTATCCCCAGCTCCAAGCACAGTGCCTGGTACCTGGAAGGCACTTAATAAATATTATCAATAATAGTTATTGAAGAAATGCTTATGGACCCTGAGGTCAGCCCTGAGCACCACTGCTGAGGTCCCCATCTGCCCCACATTGGGTAGCACAGAGAGGAATAGGATGCAGAATTTACTCAGAACTGCTGATTAATGAGGTCTTGGGGAAGAGGTCAGGGTTGTTCAGCACAGGAGAAAGAAACCCTCAGGAGAACATAATGGCAGCCTTCAAATTCCAGGAGCCCGTCTCTGGCCAGAGGAAGACGCTGTTAATACAGGGAGAGGAGATGAAGGGACAGAGCTGTCAAGGGGAGGTGGGTAGGGCTCCTTGTAACACCCCTTTCATCAGTAGAACAAGGGTCTTAGGAGGGTGTCAGTGTCCTTGGAGGTCTGTAAGCAGCCTGGAGAATAGAGAGAGGGGTCCCTGACAGTCTTCACTTCAGTGCCAAGATACTGCGACTAGGAGTCTACTCGAGGATCACTTCCTTGGACCCCATAGCTAGTCAGTCTTTTTTTTCTTAAATAGAGACAGAGCCTCACTTTACCGCCCTCGGTAGAGTGCTGTTGCGTCATAGCTCACAGCAACCTCCAACTCCTGGGCTTAGGCGATTCTCTTGCCTCAGCCTCCCAAGTAGCTGGGACTACAGGCGCCCGCTACAACTCCCGGCTATTTTGTTGTTGTTGTTGTTGCAATTTGGACGGGGCCAGGTTTGAACCCGCCACCCTCGGTATATGCGGCCGGTGCCCTACCCACTGTGCCACAGGCGCTGCCCCAGCTAGTTAGTCTTTTTTTTTTTTTTTAGAGACAGAGTCTCACTTTATCGCCCTTGGTAGAGTGCTGTGGCGTCACAGCTCACGGCAACCTCCCGCTCTTGGGCTTAGGCGATTCTCTTGCCTCAGTAGTTAGTCTTTTCAGCTGCAAAATGGGGGTGGGGGTCCCAGGCGCTGAGTGGTCCTGTGGGGCAGGGTCCTTGCCAGCTTTAAATTCCAACGCGGACTCTCTCTGGCTGCTCCTCCCCTTCTCTCCGCCTAGCTCTGAAAGGCTGGGGGAGGAGCAGAAGGAGGGGGTGGGTGGCGGAGGCTTTTCCGTGCGTCTTAAGTGGCTCCCCAGCTGGAGAAATGGTGCATATTTTAAGTGGAGTTTACAGACAATGGATCTCTCTGGGGCTTGGAGGGGAAGGAAGCTGAAATTCAGGACCATTCTGTGAATTCCCAAGTTCTTTGTGTCCATTGTATAGGGAACAATGCTGTTTGTTCGGCGCATTCACTCAAGATGGGGGGATGGGGGATGGTCAGGCCCAGTTTTCCGAGGTTCTTGGAGGGCGGGGCTGCTTGGGAATGGTGATCCTTTCCTGGGAGGATAGAAGCTGGAGCAGCTGGGGGTGGGGCCATCAGGAAGAGGGGAAGCTGCAAGTCTGGGTGGGTGGGCTTGAGTTACAAGATAGCCCCCTTTAATAGAAATATCACTTCTTCTTCACTCCACCCCATTCTTTTGGGGGGATGCCAAACCTGGAAGGCTTCTCATCTTGACAAGTTGACCTAAGGCTGCATCCTGGAGGGAGAGAGAGTATATAAGGGGCAGAGGGGAGCTATTGATTCACCAAGTAATCTTGGACGATTACTTCTTGGCTTTTCCTTCTTACTGTATTGCCATGGTTGAGGGTCTAGCTAAAGATGGCCTCTCAATCCAATGTTCCTTGGACAAAAATCAGGTTCCCCTCCTGTACCATATCCCCATTCTCACCAAGGTTGGGTCCCCTCCCTGACTTTTTTTTTTTTTTAGAGACAGAGTCTCACTTTATCGCCCTCGGTAGAGTGCCATGGCGTCACACAGCTCACAGCAACCTCCAGCACTTGGGCTTAGGCGATTCTCTTGCCTCAGCCTCCGGAGTAGCTGGGACTACAGGCGCCTGCCACAACGCCCCGCTACCTTCCCTGACTCTTGCTCAGTGGGTTCACAATCTTGTTTGCTGGTTTAGTGCTGGTAGCACAGAGGTTAAGGCGCCAGCCACATGCACCAAGGTTCAGCAGGGCTCAGGCTAGCTAAGCAACACTGACAACTACAACAACAAAAACAATGGCCAGGCGCTGTGGTGGGCGCCTGTAGTCCTAGTCCCAGCTACTTGGGAGGCTGAGGCAAGAGAATCGCTTAAGCCCTAGAGTTAGAGGTTGCTGTGAGCTGTGATGCTGTGACACTCCACCAAGGGTGACATAGTGAGACTCTATCTCAAAAAAAAAAAATCTTGTTTGCTGGTAGAGGCTGTGCATCCACAGAGTGAATGGAAGTGAGAAACAAGCCCCACCTTGAGTCATAAAATCTCACTAATAAGAATATCCCCACTTATTGGAGACTTAGCAGTTGCTGAACACTGTGCATACATTATTTTATATTGCCTGACTTAAAAGCCCTGCTGTTAGCCTGGGAACAATGGCTGTAATCCCAGCTACTTGGGAGGCTGAGGTAGGAAGAATAGCTGGGTAACATAGTGGGATCTCCATCTTTAAAAAGTAAAAAAAAAAAAAAAAAGCCATGCATTTCCACTAGCTAAGTCACCTTGACAGCTCTGAGCCTCAGTTTCCCGTCTATAGGACAGACATAACAATAATACTGTCTACCTCTCTAGGCTGTTAACAAGAATTAAACAAGAGAGCACACTCATAGGCGCCCTATGGCTAGGAAGGATGTAGAGTTTATAAATGTTACCTGTATATATTCACTATCTCTCTTTTTCAGACATGAAAATCATCACACAGTGAATAAATTAGGGCATTCTGATTCAAATCCAGGCTGGTTGATTCTGAAGCTGAGTTGTTGACCACTGCCCAGGGCCTCCTGAAGAGATGGGACTGGTGCCTGTTCTAGCAGGCCTCTTCTGATTTTCCAACTGCACCTGCCAATGCTCCAAAGCCAAGTTTCCTTCTCCCAGCAGGAGGAATTGCATTGTTTAACCAGGGCTGGGGTCTGAGATTCCCCTCTAGCTCTTCCCATAATTCTACTGTAAACTGGAGTCCCTTCACTATCCCAAGAACCTCTGCAAGGTAGCGTCTTAAGCAGAAAGGGCATCCAGGTTAGGATCAGGAACAGCCTGGGTACTCCTGGGCTGAGTTCCAGGGCCCAGAAGTTGTATCTGGCCTCTGAGCTACAGTTTGGTTGGTGCTGGAGAGAAGACTTGGGCCTGGAGGCTAAGACCTTCAGGGTCCTTGGGACCTTAGGCCCATTAGGGAGCATGTCTGGGCCTTGGGTCTTCCCAGAGATAGAGATGGAGGCTGCACAGACCCATGGGAATGAGAGGAGCAGAGGCTTGGCTGTGTGATGGGGGGCAAGCACTGAGCCTGGCTCCTTTCCACTCCTAGCTCACTCCTTCCTCTACCCTAGTCCAGCCCACTCCCACACTCTCTCCATCCATTTCTCTGACTGGTTTGTGGTTCTCGATAGAATGAGAGGAGAGAGAAAGAAAGGGAAAGAACTAGGAGAAGGGGTGTCCACTTAGTCAATATGAAGCAGTTCTTCTATGAATGAAGGTGATGTGGGTTCAGGGTAGAGGAAGGGGGGGGTGGAAGGAAGCTCCGGGTAGGGCAGCCTGGGATGGAGTTGCCATGGGAACAGCAGCCTGTCAGGAGCCCTGCCTTCAAAGCTAAGGTGTTGCAGGTTCCTAGGGGAGGCATGTGGTGTATGTGTGTCTAGGGTGGGGGAGCAGTTCTGATGTGAGCCCCCTGGGACTCCAGCTCCTGGATTCCAGATCAAACCCCTAACGTAAGAGGGAAGAGGCATCACAGATGCCTTCCTGGCAGATGCCCCTCAGCCTCAAACCCTTTCTTGCTGAATGTAAGGCAGATGTGGGGGTGGACAATACACTGGGTGGGGGGGGTGTAGGAGGGAAGTCCTTTATGAGACTAGACCCTTCCTTTCAAATGGGGCATGAGGGAAAGGGCTCTTACTGGGAGGTGGAGGAGGGGAGGAGAGGAAGGGGGGCATTTGCTTTGTCTGCTAGGCCTAGGTTAAGGCCAGGCTCTACAATGACAGTTGCCTGAGGCCTCTGGCTCCAACTCCCAAGGATGCCTCGGAACCTGGAAGTTCTGAGGACTCAAAGCAGCTAAGCCGACCGGGCTCTATGATATATCTCTCTGTCCTCACTCCCACCCACCACCACCATGATCGTTTGGTCACTAGGGGGGGCCATGGCCTAGCATCCATGGCATTGAGGGACAGGTCAGCTGGGAGATCCAGAGTGGTCAGTTGAGACAGTGTGGCTGAAATGTAGCCTCAGCAGAACTTGCCTTTCATAGAGTTGGCCCAGCTAATCCAGGCCCCAGAAAATCGTAAGGGCCTTTAGAGGGCACACAATACCCTGGAGCTGCCCATTCAGTCCCAGCCTTCTCAGGTTTGATGGCTAGCTGTCCCCTTAGACCTTTCCAGACCTTCCACCTACCAAGTCAAGACAACTCTCGAGGGCCTGTTACTCACCAGCATTGTGCTGGGTATTGTAAGAGATTCTGAATCTAATGGGGGAGGTGGACACTTAGAGGTTAAAAATACATGCACTAGGCTCAGCGCCTGTGGCTCAAGCAGCTAGGGTGCCAGCCACATACACCTGAGCTGGCGGGTTCAACTCCAGCCTGGGCCTGCCAGACAACAATGATGGCTGCAACAAAGAATAGCCGGGCGTTGTGGGAGGCGCCTGTGGTCCCAGCTGCTTGGGAGGCAGAGGCAGGAGAGTCGCTTGAGCCCAGGAGTTAGAGGTTGCTGTGAGCTGTGATGCCACAGCACTCTACCCAGGGCAACAGCTTGAGGCTCTGTCTCACACACACACAAAAAAATACATGCACTAGAGCCATGAAAACCTGGGATAGAATCTTCGCTTTGCTATTTCTAGTTGGGTGAGTGACTTTGGACAAATTACCTAACTGAGCCTCAGTTTTTTCTAAATGGCCATTATTTGCGTTCTTTCTTTCTTTTCTTTTCCTTCTTTTTTCTTTTCTTTCTTTCTTTCTGTTTTTTTTTTTTTTGTAGAGACAGCCTCACTTTATCGCCCTTGGTTGAGTGCCGTGGCATCAACCACCAACTCCTGTGCTTAGGTGATTCTCTTGCCTCAGCCTCCCAAGTAGCTGGGATTATAGGCACCCACCACAACACCCAGCTATTTTTCTGTTTTGCAGGTCGGCCAAGGCCAGGTTTGAACATGCCACCTTCGGTATATGGGGCCAACACCCTACTCGATGAGCCACAGGTGCCACGCTTTCTTTTCTTTTTTGAGACAGACTCTTATTCTGTGGCCATGAGTAGAGTGTGTTGGTGTCATAGCTCACAGCAACCTCAAAATCTTGGGCTCAATCGATCTTGCCTCAGCCTTTCAAGTAGCTGGGACTACAGGCATGCACCATGACACCTGGTTATTTTTTTCTAATTTTAGCAGAGAGGGGGTCAGGCTGGTCTTGAACTTCTGACCTCAAGCAATCTACCACCTCTGCCTCCAGGGGTGCAGGGATTTCAGGTGTGAGCTACTGCACTGGCCTTTGAGGCTCAGTTTATTCATCTGTAAAATGGTGATGATAGTAGTATCTAGTTCATGGAGTTATGAGGAGGATTAAATGAGAAAATACACCTACAGTTTATAGTGTGTCGGACACACGAGAAATCCTCAATGAAAGTAACTATTGTTAGTAGTTGAACCAAGTACTCAGTAGTTCTGAGTGCTAGCAAAGTGAAGAGGAGTCTCAGAGGAAAAAAAAATCAGCATGATGAGAGAATCAGGGCTTCTGGTATATGGTGCCTAGTTAGGCCTCAAGGCAGGCCATGATTTGGATGGAGCAGTGGTTCTCAACTTTCCTAATGCTGCGGCCCTTTAATACAGTTCCTGTGAGTCCAGACCCACGGGTTGAGAACTGCTGATATAGAGGAATGGGGGATGAAGGTGGGGGCAGGGAAGGGCCGTCTACATAGTAGGAACTTCAACTAAGAAAGGCTTTTAGAGATCTTACTTTTTTTTTTTTTTTTTGAGACAGAGTCTCACATTATCACCTTCAGTAGAGTGCCATGGCATCACAGCTCACAGCAACCTCCAACTCCTGGGCTTAGGTGATTCTCTTGCCTCAGCCTCCGGAGTAGCTGGGACTACAGGTGTTGGCCACAACATCTGGCCATTTTGTTGTTGTTGTTGCAGTTTGGCCGGGCTGGGTTTGAACCCGCCACCCTCAGTATATGGAGCCAGCACCCTACTCACTGAGCCACAGGCACCGCCCTTTGTTTTATTTAATCCCTGCAGCATAAAATGGCAGCCCCATGCCTCCCTGGGGCATCTCTGTCCCACAGCCCTATTTCCATGGGCTCTCCCACCCACCTGCAACCCTGCCTTAGGCTCCCCTCTCCTGCTCTTCCTCCTCTTTCTCTTTCACTCCCTCTCCTATTCACTCAACTTCCTCCTCCTTCCTTCTTTCCCTCAGGGAAGCCAGCTCAGCAAGAGCAAGTTTCACACATGGTGACCACTGACCTGTGAGTGCTTAGACTAGTGGCTCCCAGTGGGGGCAACTCCCCCACCATGGGACCTTTGGCAATGTCTAGAGACATTTTAGATTGTCACAGCTAGGGGTTAGGGGGGATGCTACTAGCTCCTAGTGCGTGGAGGCCAAGGATGCAGCTAAGATCCTGCAATGTACAAGATGGTCTTCTACAACAAGAATTACCCTGTCCCAAAAGTCAATAGTGCTGTGGGGAGAAGCCCTGTCTGAGGTGGAGAACTGCAGCTAGGAAAAGTTCTGCTCCCTGCCCCAGGCTCCTGAAGGCCTCCCTCCAAATCCCCAACCTGGGAGTCCCTGATCCTCTCCCCAGTGTCTCCCCATCTTCTAGTCCAACCCTCAGAGCCCCCTGGCCTCACACTCCTCACCACTGCTCCGCCTCTACCCCTTCCTCTAGGGTCTTGTCCCGCCTTTTATCCTCTCCCTCGGCAGGGGCTGTGGAAGGCCTGTCAGGAGCAGTCGGCCTGCAGGCTGTGCGAAGCTTCGGAGACCGAGCTGCCTGCTGCACTCGGTGCTGCCTGTCCACTGATTGGCCGAGGCTGCTGTTTCCATGGTGATCCAGGCAAAGCCTAAGCCCCCCCTCCCCCAGCCCCCTCATAGGCCTATTCAGTGGCGAGAGCAGCGACAGGCAGGTTAATAAAACAAGAGCCGCGTGAGGAGCTGGGCTGTGGGCCGAGGTCCCAGCGTGGTGGCCCGCCCAGAGAAGACAGGGGTGGATGGGGGTGGGGAGTAAGAAGCCTCCCTGCTGCCCAGTCAGCACCCTCCCGGTTCCAGCCGACCTGGGGACTCTACCCACTCCAGGTTCTGGTGGATTGGGGGTTCATCCCTTGGAAAGCACATTTCCACAGTGGCCCCTGGAGGCAGTGTTCTCCCCCCTGTGGAGATCGTAGGACCCCTCTAGTCAGAACGGGAGGCGTCCTGGCCTGGAGATGTGCTCGGGGAGAGTTGGAGATGGGTAAATGAGAGAAACGACAGTGAAAGATTGGGTAGGAGTCAAGAAGGAGATGGTTTGGGGGGGAGATGGGCATGACATGGAAGTGGGGTCCAGGCTGGGGTTGGAGACAAAGATGAAGAGGGGAATGAGGGAAGAGAATGGGGCCAGGAGGAGGAAGGGATGAGTTGAAATAGCTGGTAGAGGCTCAGCTCCTGTGGCTCAAGGCGCCAGCCACATAAACCTGAGCTGATGGGTTCGAATCCAGCCTGGCCCGCCAAACAATGACGGCTGCAATAAAAAATAGCCGGGTGTTGTGGCAGGCGCCTGTAATCCCAGCTACTTGGGAGGCAGAGGCAGGAGACTCACTTGAGCCCAGGAGTTGGAGGTTGCTGTGAGCTGTGATGCCACAGCACTCTACCCAGGGCAACAGCTTGAGGCTCTGTCTCCAAAAAAAAAAAAGAAGAAGAAAAGAAAAGAAAAGAAAGAAAGAAAAGAAATAGCTGGTAGAGACCTGGGTGTAGAGAGGAAGCTTGGGTAGGGACAGAACAGGAACTGGTAGAAAGTTCCAGACAGAGATGGGGATGGGTTGCAGGTAGAAAGCTGAGATGAGAATTGGGATGGGAGCTGAGATTAAGAAGATGAAAAAAGATAGGGTAGGAGACAGAAGGAGGGGGCAGTAAAGAAGTAGGGGGAAGGAGCTTGTGGGGGTTGGGCACAGCCTCAGACTAGTTCACCACTTATGCCCAGCACTGGGCCTAACCAGTGCAGGTGCTCAGGAAGTGTGTGTTTCTCAAAGTCCAGGTACTCAGGAAGAGTGTTTTTCTTGCAAAGTCAGTGCTCACATATGTCTGTGGAATGAATGGATGGAGTAGGAATTGGCTGCTGGGAGCATGCTGGTGCTGGAACAAATAACCTCAGCAGCACCAGTGTTACTTTCCTCCCCAAAGTCAACACTGAGTACTCACCATGGGGTCGGTGCAACACTCCTTTGAGCAGGAACTATGACCATTTGACAGAGGTTCAGAGAGGTTAAGTAACTTGCTCAGAGTCACATAGCTTAGATTCCTGTCTCAGATTTGTTTGACACGTGGTCAGCCTCTGTGTGTGGAGCTGGGTATTTCTGATAAGAGATCTAAGCCATACAGGCTGAGGGCAGGGAGTTCCCTGTCACAAG
Organism: Perodicticus potto; assembly: GCA_963574655.1. Classification (NCBI taxonomy): domain Eukaryota; kingdom Metazoa; phylum Chordata; class Mammalia; order Primates; family Lorisidae; genus Perodicticus; species Perodicticus potto. The sequence goes on from CAUYRH010001216.1 coordinate 10,067, forward strand.
GCCTCAAGGATGGAGTTTGCTGTGATGCTGAGCTGTATGTCAGGCTCCTGGATTGCCATTCCTAACTCACAACTCACTGGCTCCATGACTCAGTCTTCCCCAGGCATCTCCAGCTGGTGGAGATGCTAGGTTTGCTCAGCTTGGCGCATCATTGCAGTCGCAGCTCCCTATGAAACATGCAGAGACCCTAGAGCTGTTCTCAAATGTTGTTCCTGAAGTTGCCCATTTTGAGACAATAGGAGAGTTCAGAGCTGGTACCCCAAAGTCAGGAGTAGAAAAGGCTTTGTAATAAAAATATATATATATATATATAATATATATATATATATATATTTTTTTTTTTTTTTTTGAGACAGAATCTCACTATGTCACCCTCGGTAGAGTACTATGACATCACAGCTCACAGCAACCTCAAACTCTTGGGCTTAAACGATTCTCTTGCCTCAGCCTCGAAGTAGCAGGGACTACAGGTGCCCACCACAATGCCTGGCTATTTTTTTCTTGCAAGTGTCGTTGTTTAGCAGGCCCGGGCCGTGTTTGAACCTGCCAGCCTCAGTGTATGTGGCCAGTGCCCTACCCACTGAGGGGTGCTGCCATTTTTTTTTTGTTGTTTTTGAGAAAGTCTCACTTTATCATCCTTGGTACAGTGCCATGGCGTCACAGCTCATAGCAACCTCAAACTCTTGGGCTCAAGCAATTCTCTTTCTTCAGCTTCCCAAGTAGCTGGGACTACAGGCTCCTGCCACAACGCCATTTAGAGTTTAGAGGTCTCGCTTGGCTCAGGCTGGTCCCGAACCTGTGAGCTCAGGCAATCCACCCACCTCAGCCTCCCAGAGTGCTAGGATTACAGGTGTGAGCCGCCACGCTCGGCCTGGCTTTGGAATAAAATAGAATTTGGCTCTGCCATCTATGATATGGCTTTGAGCAGATGACGTCACTTCCCCAAGTCTTGGTTTACCCATCTGTAAAATAGAGACAATAATACCTTGTAGGTGGCTTGGCGCCTGTGGCTCAACGGGCTAAGGCGCCAGCCACGTACACCTGAGCTGGCGGGTTCGAATCCAGCCCTGGCCCGCCAAACAACAATGATGGCTGCAATCAAAAAAAATGGCCGGGGGTTGTGGCGGGTGCCTGTAGTCCCAGCTACTTGGGAGGTGGAGGCAAGAGACTCGCTTAAGCCCAGGAATTAGAGGTTGCTGTGAGCTGTGATGCCACGGCACTCTACCCAGGGTGACAACTTGAGGGTCTGTCTCAAAAAAAAAAAATAATAATAATAATAATAATACCTTGCAGGTGATGATGCAGATTATAAGGAGATAAAGTCTGTGGAATGACTGGCACAGAGAAAGTTCTCAGTAAATGGTTTCTCTTCTCTCTGGGCCAGCTTGTCTTTG
>CAUYRH010001220.1:0-22410 GCA_963574655.1 Perodicticus potto
AAAATCCCATGAAGGTTATGTCGAACAGTTGGAAGAAAATATTTCAGATTGTATATGAAGCCCACACACTGTACCCCATGATTGCACTAATGTACACAGGGATGATTTAATAAAAAATAAAAATTAAAAAAAATGAAATAAAATAAATATTGGGCAAATGACTTTTTAAATAAAAAAAATAGTTAATCAGCAGAAGAACCTGCTACATATCAGACACAACTCAACACATTAAGAATGCAGAGACGGGGCAGCGCCTGTGGCTCAGTAAGTAGGGCGCCAGCCCCATATGCCAGAGGTGGTGGGTTCAAACCCAGCCCCTGCCAAAAAAAAACTGCAAAAAAAAAAAAGAAAAATAGTATGGTTATTAAGAATGCAGAGACAATTTATTCACACTGCATCACCATGGATACACTGAGAACCCTTATTCATTCTCTGGAACCCTTTTCCTTCTTAATGCCAGTTACTACAATTTGACTTGGGGACCCCAAGTCCTACTTCTTGATCTTAGTTTATGATCTCAGAGAGAACTTGGTATCATCTCCTGGGTTCCATCGCATGAGGTCCCTCTGGCCATAATAATTTGTTCAATTACTCCTATCCAAACAGATCGAACGTCAGGAGTTTGCTGAGGATTCTGAGACAAAGACATTGATTTTTTTTCATACTAGGTAGCATCATAGAATATGAAGTCCTCAGAGGTTCCAGTAGACATATTTCCATCTTCAGGACACTTTAAGATGAAGCCAACCCCATAGGTGCCAGAGTGTTCAGACAAAATAAGCAAACAAACCAAGAAAGCAGATCCTTGAAGGAATTATCAAATTATGTCTTAAGCCACCATTGAGATTTGACAACGCCCACCATCTCAGTTATAGATGAACCAATACAACCCTTATTACTTAAGTTGGTTGGATTTAGATTTTACTTTCTTGAAAAACAACAGATTTGTGGTTGCTGAAAATTCCTATAGTGAATGTGATCTAAAGTTCTTATCATTCATAACCTTTAGAGATATAACCCTGAGATACACTACAAAAATGAATTGCCTCCATCCCAACTGTACTTGGCCTAACATCTGCATTCCTTGGATCTTGTTGGTACTTAGCCACAAATGCACAATTAGTTGACTTGCCAATGTTTATTAATTGGGTTTTTTGTTTGTTTTTCTTTTTGTGTTTTCTTTTGCTGTGTTATTTCCAAGAAGAAATCCAAAAATTAGACAAAAGTCAGGGCATCTACATATAATTTGTTGCAATAGTTCAACCAGACATAGCAATTCTGATTACCAAAGACTGAGTATTAAGAAATTTCTGGACCAATGCTTTGAAAATATTATTAAAGACATTGTACTGCATCTGATATTGTCAAAACAGCCTATGAAACACTGGGTATAGTGGGAGGGACAGTAACCATAGCAGTGCAAAAAACTCTTATTTCTCCAATTCTTTTGTCTTCCTCCACTTTTCTTCCCCTCACTCGCTCCACCCTACCCACACCAACCTTCTTGCCTGTTCTCAGAAATGCTAAGCATGTTCCCCCCTCTGGGTTTTGCAATGTCTCCTCCTAATATCTAGTAAAAACTGAATTGATGACTGCCTTGTTCTTCTAGGTAGCCACAAAGCTCTCTTCTTTATCTTCTTAAAGTTTATATTTCAGTATCTCCTTTCTGTCAAGTTTTCCTGCCACTCTGCTTAAAATTGTAAACATTCTCTTTTTTTCCAGATCTTTAAAGTATGACAGTGCTACTTTGATAGGGATTGCATTAAATTTGTAAATTGCTTTGGGTAATATGAACATTTTAACAATGATGATTCTTCCCAGCCATGAGCATAATAGCCAAGTCATGGAAGAAGCCCAAGTGCCCATTGGCCCATGAATGGATTAATAAATTGTGGTATATGTATACCGTGGAATATTATGCGGCCTTAAAAAAGATGGAGACTTTACCTCTTTTATGTTTACTTGGGTGGAGCTGGAATATATCCTATTTAGTAAAGTATCTCAAGAATGGGATAAAAATATCCAATGTACTCAGTACTATTATGAAACCAATTTACAATCACTCACACTGTCATATGAAGAATAGATCACAGCTATGGCCCAAGATGAAGGAGGGAGGAGGGGATGGGAGGGGAGTGGAGAGGTCAGATCGAGGAAGGGTGAATGGTGAGATCACACCTGTAGGGCATAATGCAAGGGTTCATGTCAGATCTATTAGTATAGAGTATAAATGTCTTAACGCAATAATTAAGTAAATGAGATGAGGTACATATTACCAGTGTGATGTAAGCATTCCTAATCCTATAGGAAATCAGCACATTGTACCCCATAAATGCATCAATATATACATGATCTTTGTGTTTATGATTTAATACAAAAATAAAATGAAAAAGAAATTGTAAACATTCTCCTGCAAATCAGGAAGTTCTTCTTCTTTCCTGCCTTTCAGCTTCTGAAGTATTTATTACTATTTTACCCACTATGTGCTTTATTTTTTTGTTTACAGTCTGTCTCCCCCACTGGAATGTAACCTTCATGAGGGCAGTTGTTTTTGTTTTGTCTATGGTACTCATTAACTGGTAAGTACATATTTGCTAAACAAAAGAATCTGATCTTGCAGAATGGAATTGTTTATATTCCTAGATATCACACTGCAACAAAAAACTCTACGAAGAGAAAAAATTGTAAAGATAGATAGAGTTACCTGTGAGATAAGATGAAAATAATTAAGATTGGGAAAGGCTATGATTAAAATATGAAACACTGGAACAAGGAAATATGCCTTGATGTTTGAAAAAAAATACAACATGTATTATTTGGCATGGATAAGGAATCAAGTCTTTAGACAGTATTATGCGGAAGTGTCTGAAAGGTACAATTCCTGTGCGACTTACAGAGTAGTTCAAGGTGGGAGAGCTTAAAAATTTGCATCTGCTTTAAGCTTTTCCATTGGTGAGCCAGGAGCCCTCCAGGAGAAAAGATTGCATGTCACCTACTCAATAGATGGCTCAGAGAAGTGACATTTGGATTAGCCCCACTCTGAAAAATAAAATTGCAGTACAGAATTCAAAGGAATGTTCCAATTCTCATCTTTAGAAGAGAGCCAAGAACCAACAAGGGAATAAGATGGTAAGAACTTTATAAGTCTGAAACTTTCATCACTTTCCCACGCTTGTTATTTTTACCCCTTTAATATTTTCCCCAGAGGAATTAGCAGTGAAACCCTTAAAACAAAAGAGGTCTGTGTGATTCTGTCACAGCTCTGTAAATAAAAGGTCAACGTGGCAAGACTTCACAAGATTTTGACTTCCTTCTTGCTGAATAACAAAAACCCAAAAGATAGAGCAGGCGGCAGTGGCTATCAAGAAGAGGGAAACTTGCTGTCCTGCCAACCTGCGGCAAGAAACCCGTGAGGAGCCCGCCCAGTAGGAGATGGGCCCTGCGGCTGGGCGATAGGCGGGCCTTCAGGCTCCCCAACATTGAGAAAATTATTTTTTTATAGAAGATAAAGAATTTGGATATACATAGATCCAAAAACAGTTTTAACATTTTTAGGCTGTAACTAATTTATAATGGGTATTTTAATCAAATCAGGAACACTTGGGATTCTTTTGGGGAGATGATGTTATACAAAGCATTTTTTTTAAGCCTGAAAAGATACCTTAGTGAGCATTAGAAGCCAAATCATATGCTGTCTAGATGATTAACCAGTTTGACCTGGGATGGCACTTAGGACCTTCTCTGATAGTGTTGACTAACTATTTTAAATGAATGTGCCATGGAAATCTAGGCTAGCACATTCCTTGGTAAAAGGGAGTGTTCTAAATAGGGCAAAATAGCAAATGCATTTCATAATGAACCTCAGAAAGACATGACACATTAAGATGTCTACAATGTCATCACCCCTCTCGCCACATTTACCAACTGTATTAGGATAACACATCTCTACACAGTACTGATGCAACTGTGGTTCTCAATCCAGAGCAATTTTACCTTCTTGAGGACACTTGGCCCATGTCTGGGGACATGTTATCTTTTAATACTGAAAGAGGTGCTACTAGAATCCAGATGGTAGAGGGCAGGAGTGCTGCTGAACTTCCTACAATTTTACAGAAAGCCTGGGATATTGTGAGGCGGTCTTTACAACAAAGGAGTAGGCAGTTTAAAATGCCAGTAGTGCCGTGGTGGAGAAAGACGGCTCCTAGAACATTAGGTGAAAAGAAGTCAAAACAGAAACAAAATCCGAAGTATAAATGGTACGTTTCAATGTTAATTTTCATTGTAAACTTGACCAGCCAGAGGAATTTTCCATTAGGATCAGACCAGAAAAAGAATGCAGTTGCTTTTAACCTTGACCTACTATTTCACAATTGCACAGTATTTAAGCATATGATACGCAACCCCCAAATCTCCAATGCCATGTTTTCATTTCTCCCCATTCGTAGACCAATGACTCTGAAACACGCGATAGCACTCCAGTTCTAGCTCCTGGCATTCACATCTTGAGAACACAATGCAAATGGCCACCGATGTGCAGGTCAAAACTTTGCTCGCCTGTAAGCTGATCAGCAAACGCTTTTGTTTATTGACTTCTTAGATGAAAAATACCAAAGAAAACAGAGATAGCAAGAAATGGAGCGAATAAGTAAGGTCTTGCTCGGACCTGTTGTTTCATTTTGGAATAAGTCTTCCATAAATGATGAGATGTCCCGTGTGGCTGGCCAGACACATTCCTTGAATGATGAGACAGGTCTTCAACAATAGTGAAGTGTTCTATCAATCCCTGAGTGATGTTACAATATACATGTGCAAACATTCCATTCCTCAGAGAGGATTTCTGGTAAAACGATTTGGCCGACTCTCCCAACTCAAACAACTGCAGATACATTCCAATGTGTCATTTTCAATAAAGACAGGTGGCCTGCTGGTTCTTCATACCGGAACTCTGCTCTGTGCTGTGAATGATATGTAAGTTGCAGTTTGACCATAGATGTGTAGAATGTATTTATAGTGACATAAATCAGAGGCTCTTCACCCAGCATTCCTATTCTCTGCACACAGCATACAGTTATAAAGTAGTTTCTCTCTCTCTCTCTCTTTTTTCCTAGAGTATCAAGTATTAAAATTTGAGTCAACTACTGGCATGGATGTTATGGACTCTCTCACTAGCAACCTAATTAAGTGACATTAATGCACAGATAAGCTGTCCTCTGTTTCAAAGCCAAGCCTGAATGATTCACTGTATGCTTTTCATATTTGCCATTTCACGTGGACTGCTTGTCACCCTTCCTTACCTTCTTGTAGCAATTATACCTATGCTAGTAGAAAGCAGCTAGAAACCCAAGCAGCTGTTTTCAATGTATGGAGGAGTTGCGTGAGAGGCATTGAAAATTAAAGGTTCTGAAGCTTCTCCCTTTACTAACATCACTGTCAGAGCCAAATTTGTCATCTGTGTGGTCAGTTTTACATGAACCTTACCAGTGGATAAAGACTCAATAGTTGACTAATCTGCACAACCCAAAAAAGGGTTATATTGACTCATTGGCTTGACTGTGAATAAATTAAATATACATATATATATATATATATATACATTGCTAAACAAAATATAACAAGGCTGAGATGGAGATGTTTTGGTTCCAGGGTCTTTCTCCTAGGGTGAGCAGTTATTTATAAACCTGCGTGTATCTGAGAAGATGATTGGCATCTTCTGGGTAAAAAAAAACAACGCACACATATTTGACCCAATTTTAAAGCCATAGCCCCTTCAGATTCTTCCCATTGTCATATATTCATAACTAGGCTTGTATATACAATTGAGCTCTCTGGCCTATATTCCAGGCCTTAGAAAATATCTGGAGTTCCTTTAGAGATGTCAGCCCCCATGTACTGCTTAGTGTGAACTCTCAGTATAAGTTCGGAGATTATAATGAAGTATGTAATTTACATAAAAGGCTTATTGAGAGGTTTTAACCAGGAAGGGGATGTATAATTATATAATTTTTTTTCCTATATTGCTATTAGTCATGCTGTGTTAAGTTTTGATGCCTCAGTCCTTAAGAAGAGTAAGAGATTCCCTCAAATCTCTGAGCACTTTCAACAAGTAGAACTCCATTCAACCTCAGCCATGCGTCCACTCCCCTGACAGAGGCTGAGCTTCTGGGCATGAGGAACAAGAATGGAGTTAGAAGCATTCTTTGTACATCCTGTGCCTCCTACCCACCTACATCGTGATGATGCGTTAGGGAAAAGAAGTGAGGGGAAAGGGGCACGTGTCTTGATTTGTTAGCAGGGCAGAGTGTTGCTGTTTCTTAGGCCAGTACTGACTGGCAGCTCCCTCTTTGTCTTAACTGTCTGTCATGGCCTTTAACTGTGCCTTCTTTTGGTCCAGGGGAGCAGTACTGGATTTGGACACACGCTCTAACCCAAATCTTCAGCTTCTCAAATACAACTAATGAGATCTACCTGATGTGGGGGTACCTCATCTCAGGGGCCAGACCGGCACTGCAGCATTAGCTCAATTGCCTTGTGTGGTCCTGGACTCACAGAAATTTGAAGTACTGGTACCCTTGGCAAGTCAGGCATAGGGCAGGGCTAGGTTGGATTGAGGAATTGATTACCTAGGATCTTTCCCTTTCAGCTTTAAGTCTAACTAAGGTAAAAATCAAATTCAATATTCTATACTATTTCTTTAGTTAGTTATTTTTGAGCCAGGGTCCTGCTTTGTCACCCAAACTGGACTGCAGTGGCATGATCATGCTCACCACAACCTCTTAAGTTAAGCTTGGCTAATTTTTGTTATTATTACATTTTGTAAAGATGAGATCTTGCTATGTTGCATAGGCTGGTACCTATGCTCAAGCCCCCCAGAATTCTGTGATTACAGGTATAAGCCACCAGAGTCGGCCAAACATACTATAATATATAAATAGGAAAAACGTAGGCGATTCTATGTAAAGCAGCATCAGCTTGCCTGGTATAAAGGACAGCTCCACGCTACTTTACTCCATGTGGGACCTTGACTAGGCCCTTAACGTCTCTAGGTTTCATCAAATATAGAACGGGATAATCACAGTCCCTCCTTCAAAGTTAGCTTATTTATATGGATGTGAATAAATAGGTTAGCTATATGAATGGAAAAAAAATCTTTTCAAATCCAGGTATCTGTTTCTGTGTTAAAACATCAACAACGTAAAAAAGAAGCACATTTTTCTACATTTCTGAAATGATTTCACATCTAGATATTTTCGACCCAAGCTATTTGTTCCTCTCTAAACTCCTTTCCAATGGTTTTTTTAAGAGCCACTTCTCGTTTCCTTGGGAAAACGTTGTAGTTTTGAAGATGGGGTAAGCATATCGCTATTTTCTACATCAGTGAGTCTCAAATTTTTTACTGTACCTAAGAATTATTCCTACATGGATTAAAATGCATTTCGCTAGGCATAACCCACATATATTCTGGTTTAACAGAAGTATAGCAGAGAGTAGAAGGGACAGTTCTACCGCACACCCCCTGCCTCCCAAGAGATCTGAAGATGGTGTTCCACAGACCACTTTTAGAGAAACATTTTTAAGATGAACATGAAACCCTTTCTAACTCACTGATTACCGTGACTGTTTATAGCTGTGTGCAGCTTAGTTTACAAATGCCTTGTCCTAGATACACAGAAAAAACACAAGGACAGTTTGTATGACATTGAGGTTTTTACTTGACCATCGTATAGTTATAAAAATTAAGCAATATTTTCAAATAATTATGGCATTGTATCCTTTTTATGCATGGGTGACTCTACTACCAAAAAAAAGAGTGCTTCTTAGAAGAGAAATCTGACCTTGAAAGAATTCAGCACAGCATTATAACTATACCTGGGGGAAAATGGCAAATATCTATTTTTGTTATATAAATAAGGGACAAAATAAAAGAAGCAAAGTCTATAAAAGCAAGTGATTTTTTTCCTAAGCATTCTCTGCCTTTGAATTTTTGATGGTATTTTATCTCTTTATGTTAAATAAGATGGCATATTTAAAATTATGTAATCACATGGAATTTATTTTTGTGGGACCTTGACTAATAGGTATTGTGCTAAATATTTGCCTGGAAAGATTCTTTCTCTATCTCTGGCTACCATTTTCTTACTCAGAGCATTTCCCTTATTACCAGGAGCATTTAGAAAATCTCATCAGCCTTTTGGTGCAAATTATTTATTTATGTATTTATGTATTCATTCATTCATTCATTCATTATTTATTTATTTATTTATTTATTTATTTTGCTCTCCACCACTCACTCCCAACATTGGCATTCCCCAACAAGTAAAACGAATAAAATATCCATGTCCCCAAGCAAGAAATACAGTTAAATGGTAAGTGGCAATAAACATATGTATAAAAGTGATTATAATATTGGAATTTTTAATAAAATGATGGACCCTCTCGCTACTTATTATGTAGCAAGGCAATGCTACCACAGTCCATCTTTTTTTGAAGGTCAGCTTCCCTTCAAAAATAGGGAATTTTCCCCTGATTTGGAAAAAACCACCCCATCACCCAGACTTCTCTGTGAGGGGCAGACTCATGAATGAAATTTGTTGCAGAAGGCTCTGCTTATTCTGATATTCAGGCTTATTCTTGTTTAAAGTAATTTTGGATCGAAACTAGAAAAGTTGTGTTGTCTAAACTCAGTATGATTTCCCATAGTACCTCAAATCAGTATTAAGCCCATTATATAAAAGACAAAATTTGTTCTTATTTCTGTCCTTGTACAAAGCAGAGTTCAGCCGTGTAGTGAGCTCATCGAATTCGGACAACCATGTGTGAACCTTATGTTATTCTGCCCTTTTCCAATATTTAAAAACTGATATCTATCTCTTCAAGAGTATAAGTGTTTTCCTAAGTTGAAAAAAAAAATCACTTCAGGCTTGGCCTGCATTAACTTTATTGAATTCTTCAAATACATGCCAAGTTAATGAAGGCTAAACCACGGTGGGCTAAATTTTTTGATAAATATCGAAGTCTTCTTTGATCCTGATAACCTACAAATGTTCAGCATGAGTGAGTTTTCACGGTCAGCGTCCAGTTATTTTGATATTGAACTTAAGCTCTAGCCCTATGTGGTTTATTTTACTTATGTGGATGGTATGCTTAGAATTAAGGAGCAGAAAAAAATTGGAAACAGCACAAGGGTACAAGATATGACATAGAAGGCACTTTTTCTCCATTTGGCTAAGAGTCTGCATCGAGGGCTCTCTCTTTGTCCATGAGTTTGTTTGAAGTAGAACAAACAAAAGCTCAGAGAATGCTTCTTCACTATTTGACCAGCCTTTGGCTCCCTTCTTTTATGAATTTATGTCTCCCTTTCTCATCATGACACAGCTTCTGACCCTGAAGTGGGACACGCTGTCCTTTCATCACCTGGCACAGGGGCCCCAAGAAGGATGAAGCAAGATTGCGTAAAGGTGTGGGAAGGTGTGCACTGCAGATAACTTCTTTCTCTTTCAATGCTTGAGTACTAATACATAAAAACCTTCAGTAAATGTGGTGTGAATCCAAAGTTCCTTGATTTTCCCTGAGCCGGAATAAGTCTCATCCCCTGTTTGTAAGAGTCTTTTATTTGTTGTTTTCCTTTTTTGAGACAGAGTCTTTCTGTCACCCTCTGTACAGTGAGGAGGCATCATAGCTCACAGCAACTTCAGTCTCCTGAGCGCAAGTGTTCCTCCTGCCTCAGCCTCCCAAATAGCTGGGACTCCAGGCTCCTGCCACAACCCCCAGCTAGTTTTATCTATTTTTAGTAGAGATGGGGTCTCTCTCTTGCTTGGTTTGGTCTCAAACTTGTGAGCTCAAGCAGTCCACTCACCTCAGCCTCCCAGAGTGGTAGGCTTACAGGCATGAGCCACACACTGGCAATTTGTAAGAGTCAATAAAATGTGGGATTTAAATGAAGAGAAGTGTCTGTATAATTTCTACAAAACATATAGTACACACAGGTGTCCTGGAAAGTAGCACAGGAGGCGGGGGCTTCTGGGGCATAAATTATCTTTGTTTTCTTGATCTTGCTATTACTTATATGGACATATTCAATTTGTGAAAGTTGTTTAAGCTGTACGTTATCAATATTTATACATATATTTCATCCAGGATTTCTCAGATTTGGCACTAAGGACATTTTGAACCATACAATGTTTTGTTGTGATGGTTGTCCTGGGCATTGCAAGATGTTCAGAAGCATTCCTGACCTTTATCCCCTAGATGCCAGGAGTGTCTCTCCTCCCCAAGGGTGAGAATCAAAAATGTCTCTAGAATTGTTTAATGTCTCCTGGGTGAAGGGAGGGGAAATTCTCCTGAGAATCTCTGATGTAACTTATCATTGTAAAAGACTATAAGTCAGATGCCAAGAAGAAACAATTATTTAAGATAGGATTATTGCATCATAACAATGAGTAATATTATAGACTCGGAGAAAATTATGTGGGTTGGCTTTACTTGAAATTCATGCTGTCTTCAAAATCTTTAAGTTTTATTATAGTTTTGATGCACCACGTTTCCCACTGCTTAACGCTCATGTGTAGCTTCTATAAATCAAATACAGTCAATTCAGAAATGCTTTTGACATCTGATTGATTGATTAATCTCAGTTTTGAGCAGAATAATTGGCAAGATAAGGGAACCTATTACAGGACTACATTCTTTAGAGAAAAGAGAGGGCTCAAAATTACCTGCAAGACAAATATGTGAGACTGTTCTCAGGTCTAATAACAAAACCTGACTTTCCGAGTGGCTGTTGAGGCAGACGAGTAAGTAATTGAAAGGAATGAAAGGTCTCTGGGCAGAAAGAATTACTAATACAAGTTTGGACTTTTTCACAGCTGATAAAATGAGTAGTAACTGAGTTATTACAGAGACAAGCCACTGGATAAAGAGTCCAACAAAAAGGTGTTTAAGTAAAGAGCATTAACATTCTAGGCAAACACTCTAAAAAGCACCAGATTCACAAATACCAGCAAGTCTTGATAACTTTTTTTATTAGGACAAAAAGCTTTCCATTTAAAGGGCATCCAACATGTTTTTGTTTGGCTTTTGTTTTGGTTTTTTGCTGTGTGCTTTTCGATTTTTTATGATGACTTATGACTTGAAAAGAAAACGAATGCCATCTGAATTCAATGTTTTACCAAGAACTGTTTATCAGCGTTTCATTTTGTGCACTCAGAGCATAAACGCTTTCTTATTTCCTGAAGCCAGATTTGGATCACTCGCTTGAGCAGGGCCTGTGGGAGAAACACAGCGTGTATGATGAGCTGATTAATTACCAGAAATCAAATGCCTTGCAGTCCAGAGCTCTGTGCCTGAGAGCCAGCACCAAGGGCGGAGGGCCGGGGCGATCCATAGGCAGGCAGGGCAGACAGGGGCACCTCGGGGAGTGAGTCTCACTGTGGCCCAAAACAAAGGATTTGAGAATGATTGTTTATCCTTCACAATGTCACCTATGCCAATCTTTTTTTTCTTTTTTTAACAAGAGCTTTCAGCATATGACTTTTAAAGTCAAAGAACCCCTGTTAAATCAGCCTCCAGAATTTGTCATCTTAAAAGAAAACTCAGCGTGACTTTCTCCTTGCTTTTTTGCCGTTTTTACACTCCTGGAAGCTTAGGTAGTAATTCATAATTAAAGGTTAGGATATGTCTTATTTAAAGCCTCGTGTGCATAAACAGAGTCCATGGAGGTTGTCTCCGAGGAATAGTTTCTCATTTAAAGCAGCATGTGTGTTTACTGAAGAGGTATAAACCAAGACAGAATAGTATGAAATGCTGGAAACAGTATACTGCCAAGCTCTGAAACCTTGGAAGCCATTAATAATCATAGTTGGGCAAGATCAGCTTGCAGACAAACTTTTCACGTCTGCAAAGATTGTAGAGCTTTGTCCCTTACTCCTTCAATTCATGCTCCAGGTTGATTTTTTTTCCATGCCTAATATCCATAAAACTCCCATTACTAGTGCTGATCCATTTATATCTGTAGACTAAGGTCAAAGGGTCCAGTATTGGACTGAATTCTTATGCAGGCAAATAAATTTGCCTATTTTTAGTCGCTGGTTTTTTTTTTTGCTCGTGGAGATCATTTGTTTCCACCAGAAACTGCTATGCAATTCATTCTTGCCTCCAAGATGCTCCCAGTGACGGGAGCCACCCACAGTGGTGAGGTTGCTTCCGAGACATCACGTGTCAGTAGGGATGTCCAGTTAGACACTGTAGATCCCTGTTTTGCTACTTCAAATCAGGGAAATAACCGAGCTCTTCTCAAAAAGAAGTAAATTTTTTAAAAACCAAAGCATTTTCTAAGGACAGTAGTGGGCCAAACTCTTTCTAAACCCGAGTAAGTCTAGGTCAGAAAATAGAGGTAAACTTACTCAGCGGCACTGACTTTCTACTCACGTTGCCCCAGAAATCTCTGCAGCCCTGAGTCCAGGTGGGAAGTGAGATGAGAGACCCTCAAGTCTGGGGGAAGGGAAGCAAGTCAAATATGCAACCCTAAGTGTTTTAAGATTAACCAATGACAGGAGCAGGTTCATGTTCAAAAGCTGCTTCCTTGAGAAAAATCAACATCAGTGGGAGAGAGTGTAGGATGGAGACGATTTGAATTGTTTCTGGAATGTATTGAGCTTTGTTGTCCAGTGAACATTCTCTGCTTTGGAATTACCATCTGCTATTGGTCCAGGTGGCTAGTGTCCCCTAGCACAGCAGGGCACTGGGCAAAAGAGGGCACTTCAGCCTGGAGATGAAGAATGTAATCACCCTTGCTTTGGGCAGAGCACATAAGACTCCAACTGCCATCTGGATTGATGATCCTTTTGTTACTAATCAGAAAATCATTATCTCTCTAAACTTATGTTTTTGGAGATAACTTATCTCTTTAAACTTATGTTTTTAGGGACTAAAACATACATAGGAATGTCAATTAGAGGCTCGGCATCCATAGCACAGTGGTTACAGCACCAGCCACATACACCAAGGCTAGCAGGTTCGAACCCAGCTCAGGTCAACAAAACAATAATGACAACTGCAACAAAAAAATAGCTGGATGTTGTGGTGGGCTCCTGTAGTCCCAGCTACTTGGGAGGCTGAGGCAAGAGAATCACTTAAGCCCAAGAGTTGGACATTGCCGTGAGCTGTGCCACCATAGCACTCTACCAAGGGTGAAATAATTCGACTCTGTCTAAAAAAAAAAAAAAAAAAAAGAATGTCAATCAGAAACAGAACAGAGAGAAACTAGTTTTGACTAGAATATAGGGGGAAAAAAATAGAAACATGAAAATCAAAATGGCCTAAAAATTTATCTATAGGAATCAAAAAAAAAAAAAAATCAAGCTTTTCAAAAAGTTAAGTGAAATTATTTTTCATGGCTCATGTTCCTGCATCTTTTTCATTCTCTCATTCCCTGTTTTTCTTGTACTATTCTACCTGCCTACCCTCCCCTACTCTACCCTTCTTTCGGTTGCAATTGTAATGAGATTTTCCTCCATTTGATAGGAGGGTATAATAATCCTTCCCATCCTCAAGGAGCTCATACCTAAAATCTGATGCCCAATTTTTTATTCCTATTCATATTAATCACTCCACTGCTAAATGACAATTATTCTCTGTTTATCTTTTATTCATATTTCCTTTATTTTACTTTATGATTTTTTAATTACCTGGGATGCATTTTATGGATATTAAATATTTATGGATTCTATACATTTATCCATGGTAGTTTAATTCATTGGCAAGTTGGAGGGGATTTATGAATATTTTCAAGAAAGTGCAGGTTTTACTTGATCCACCATTAATAATCTGTGGAGCAAACTACATAACCGTTAAGTACGTTTTCTCATCTGTCAAACTTGATAAACGTTTTGTTAAGACTAAATGAAGATAACACATGAAAATGGCTCAATAAAAGGTACTCAATAAAAGACTAAAATTTTTTTTGAAGTATAGGTTTTGTGACTTTTTAATAACTTATCTTTAGGTGGGGCCTTATGGCTCACGCCTATAATTCTAGAAGTCTGTGAGGCCAAGACAGGAGAATTGGCTTAAGTTTAGGAGTTTGAGACCAGCCTGAGCAAAAGACCCCTTCTCTACTAAAAATAGAAAAAGACATGGTGGTGGGAGCCTGTAGCCCCAGCTCCTGCGGAGGCTGAAGCAGGAAGATTACTTGAGCCCAGGAGTCTGAGGTTACAAGTGAGCTATATTGATGCTACCACACACTACTTGGAACATTAGAGAAAGGCTCTGTTTCAAGAAAAAAAAAACTTCAGAGATACTTTCCTCGTTGGACAAAGGTTAATGGTTTTTGAATGATATCTAACCTGAGTTGATTTGATGCAATGATATTTTGGAGACATATAAGACATAATTTTCTTTTACAAAAATTACATTTGAGTTTGAAATACATGGTATGATTTCCTCCCTTTTGGCAGAAAATTTACCCTCCTAATTATGTTTGCCTTAGGCTAAATATTAAAATTAGTTTGCATTCTTTGACATAAAAATTGCCTGAGGGAGAGGGCAGAGATAGAGGGACATGACCCAGAAACATGCAGACAAGGGAAATGTCTGCCCAGGGGTGCAGATTTAACCCACATAATACAGGAGTGGAGAAGCTACAAACACATAACCAAGAGGCACTTGTCTCTAAAAAGTGAACTAGAAATCTTATTAAAAGTTTTTATTCTTGCTAATTTATTTTTATTCTTTATACTTGTTCAGCTAAAGTCACCAAAGAAACTATTCCTTATTCTCCACTTTTTAACTTTATTATTTTTCTCTTTGCTTCTTTAGAAAAAAAAAAAAACTTGATTTTTGATAATTCCAAAGCAAAAATAATTTAACTGGTTTTATTTTCACAGGTAATTTAGTTCACTCTCCTTTGTTCATTTTTCGATTGTTTTGCTACCAGCCTAGTTGTATTTAAAAACAACTGGGGTGGTATCTCTTTCTCCCATTATCACTAACTCTCACTACAAAATATTAACAGGTGTCATTAAACAGTGCTTTTCTTCAATAATAGCCATTATTATCTCAGGTGTGGACCTGTTACCCCATGAAGTAGGCAGGAGACAGGTAGTGTTGTTCTCATGTCAAAGATGGGAAACTTGTATCATAGAGAGGTTAAATGAATTGTCCAAAGTCACACAGAAAAGTTGACCAAGGAAATTTCCATGTGAAATTTTTTCTCTTTCTATTTCAAATTTAAAGCTACACAGTTTTAGAACCTACTGTCTGGAGAATCAGCCATCATGTATCTTATTAGCAATATACTTCCTTGCTAATGGTGGTGTGAAGATTTCCATTGCACAGTCTTCCAAATTTAAGTCAATAGTTACCAAAAAAGCTACACAGAGAAAGAAAATATATTCTCCTTAAAGTGTGAAGGATAACGCCAATCATTCAACAGCAAGGATTTAATTAAGTTCCTGTTATGTGCCAATTACTATATTCATAGTGGAGATATATTAAATAATTTTGGACACATAGTCCTCGCTTCAAAAGAACTTCAAATTTGTTATCTAGAACAGATGCCTTTAAGAAATACTTAAAATGTATTTGTAAGAAAATACATGAAGCTGTTTTATCATGCACTAAATGGGTTCAATATGTTCTCTGGTACACATTTCAGAATTTTCTGGTTTTCCTCCGATCAGCCAAGGTACATGGTTCACTGGTCATTGAGTTTACCTCTGACTCCTTTTTATGCTGGCCTTTTTTGATCCTCTAAAATATTACATTAAATTAGAAGTAAATAATAAAGCGTGTTCAAATTATATATTTTTATTTAAAAAAGATTTTTTAATGCCTTTGCCAGGACATAAGGGACATTTTTCATATTAGACAATTAAGCTTCACTGATCAGATCTTCGTGACACCCACTTTAAAGATGTTTCAGTTTCTGCTTCTCTCAACACCAAGATTACAGGCAGAGAGTCTTCTCCACAATTATCTTTTTCTTGTCACACTTTAATAAATGTATGATTTAACATGTATTAGGTATTTTCACCAATCATCTCAATACTACTTCAGTCTTCTGAGACATTCTTCTTTCCCTCGTCAATCCCAAACCCAAAGCAGCTTTCAGAAATCTCTCCTATCTCTTCACTGCTGCTGCAACTCACCGTCTTAGGGACTAACCCTAAGGTTAGGGTTATGGACAAGAGCGGGGAAATGGCATGTGGAAATCAGTAAGGTTATGTTAGGTAGCTAGGAAAAGCGTACTCACATCTCACATCCCCAGGCCAAACATTCATGTCTAAATCCAGTTCACAAACAAACATCTCTTTACTATGCCATTGCCTTATAGTCCTAGGATTAGGAAGTACGTATTGATGGTAACTTGTTTGTTGTCTCACATGGTTGACTGTTTTTGTTTGGGGGCAGCAAACATCCATTGGTCAAACATGCTCATTACCAATCGTCTTCACATTGTACATTCGCTCTCTAGACGCATTCCTCCTACATATGTTATTTTGTATCCTCTGCGCTGTATCTCCTTATTTGGTTCCCACCCTGCCTTCCATCCTCTATGATCCCTATTTTATTTTTTATTTCTATATATTTGGGTTTTTAAAGATTCCCTCCATGAATGAGATCATGCAGTATTTATCTTTCTACGTCTGACTTATTTATTATAAGGTCCTTTAGTTTCATCCCTATTGTCACAAATTTCAGGATCTTCTTTTTTATTATGGCTCAGTAAAACTTCGTCATGTATATATGCTTAGTTTCTTTATCTATATCTCTGTGGATGAACACTTAAATTCTTCCATGCCTTGGCTATTGTGACTAATGCTGTAATAAACACAGGAGTGCAGATGTCTTTATGAGGTGGTGATTTCATTTCCTTTGGGTCTATTCCCAGAAGAGGGCTTGCCAGGTCATATGGTAGTTTTATTTTTAATTTCTTTAGAAAACTACATACTGATTTCCATAATGGCTGCACCAATCTACATTCCTGTTTCTCTTGCCAACATTAGTTATCTTTTGAATTTTTGATAATAGCCATTCTAACAAGTACGAGGTGGTACCTCAGAATGGTTTGGGTTTGCATTTCTCTGATGACTACTGATGTTGAGCACCTTTTCATGCACTTGTTGGACATTTTTATATTTTCTTTAAAGAAATGTCTATTTAGGTCTTTTGCCCAAATTTTAATCAGTTTATTTGTTTTTTCTGCTATTGACTTGCATAAATTTGCTTTTCTGCTATTGAATTTATAAATTTTGAGCATTAACCCTTTATCAGATATGTGGTTTGCAAATATTTTTCCCAATCCACAGGCCTTCATTTCACGTTGTTGATTGCTTTCTTTGCTGTGCAGAAGCTTTTTAGTGCAATGTAATATCATGTATTTGTTTTTGCTTTTGTAGCATGAGCTTTTGATGTGATGTACAAAAATTCATTGCCAAGGACAATGCCCAGTAGCTCTCTCCACATGTTCTTTTCTACAAGTCATAGTTTTAGGTCTTAGATTTAGGGCTTTTATGCTTTTATACATTTTTGAGTTGATTTCTGCGTACAGTATAAGCATCCAATTTCATTAAATTCTGGTTTTCCTAGGAACATTTATTGAAGAAACCATTCTCTCTCCATCATGTCCTCTCAGTGCCCTTGCCAATATAAGTTGACCATGTATGTTTGGGTTTGTTTGGGGGCTTCCTATTCTAGTCCATTGGTCTACATGCCTCTTTATTTGCCAGTACCATAGTGTTTTGATTACTATGGATTTGTAATACAATTTTAAAGCAGAAGATGTGATGCTTCCAACTTTGTTTTGTTTCTCAGAATTATTTTGGCTGTTTGGGGTCTTTTGTGGTTCCATTCAAGTTATAGGATTGCTTTTTCTACATGAGTAAAAAATGCCATTGGAATTTTATAGGGCTTGCACTTAATCTGTAGATAGCTTTGGGTAGTATGGACATTTTAGCAATATTAATTCTTCTGGTCCATGAACATGGGATATCATTCCATTTATTTGTGTCTCCTTCAATATTTTTCACTAATGTTTTATACTTTTCAGTGTACAGATCTTTTACTTCCTGGATTAAATTTATGTTTAAGTTATTTCACATTATTTTATTTCATTTCATTTCATGCTATTTTAAATGGAATTATTTTCTTGATTTCTTTTTCAGCTAAGTTGTTATCCCTATGTAAAAATGTTACCAATTTGTGTATGTTGATTTTGTATCCTGCAGCTTTACTGAATTCATTTATTAGTTCTAACAAGGCTTTTTTCAATATTTGGGTATTTTATACATATGATCATGGCATCTGCAAATAAAGATAATTTTCTTTCCTCCTGTTCTGATTTGTATGCCTTTTATATCTTTGTTTAATCTGATTGGTCTTGTGAGTACTTCCAGTACTATGTTAAACTGAAGTGGCAAGAGTTCACATTCTTACCTGGTACCAGGTCATAGAGGAAAAGCTTTCAATTTTTTCTCACTGAGTGTAATTTTAGTTGTGGATTTTTCATAAATGTCCTTTAATATGCTGAGGAATGTCCCCTCCACATCTAAGCTTTTGAGTCTTTATCAAGAAACAAATCTGGGCTTTATCAAATGCTTTTTCTATGACAATTAAGATGATCATATGATTTACATTTTTCATCTTTCATCTTAATATATTACATTGATTGATTTGCATATATTAAACCAGCCTTGCATACCAGTGACAAGTCCTACTTGGTCATAATGTACAATTTTTTGATGTGTTACTGAATTTAGTTCATTAACGTTTTATTGAGGATTTTTGCATGAATGTTCATCAAAGAAAATGTCCTATAGCATTCTTTTCTTGTGATACATTTGTCTGAGTGAGGTATCAAAGTGATGCTGGCTTCATAAAATGTGTTTTTAAGTATTCTCTCTAGCTCTATTTTTTAAAAGAGTTTAGGAAACATTGTTATTAATTTGTCTTTGAATGTTTGGTAGAATTCAGTTATAAAGTCACCCAGTTTGGGGGTTTTTCTGGTTGGGAGTGTTTTATTACTTTTTAATCTCTTTATTTGTTATTGATCCGTTAAGGTTTTCTATTTTTTTCTGACTTAATCTTAGTATGTTGTATTTTTCTAGGCATTTGTCTATTTTCTCTAAGTTATGCAATTTGTTAGCCTATAATTGTTCATAATAGTCCTCTATAATCCTTTTTATTTCTAAGGTATCTGTTGTAATGTTTTTACTTTTTATTTTATTTGAATCTTCTCCCCTTTTTTCTTAATTAAAATAGCCACAATTTATGATGGGCACAGTGATGTAGGCCTATAGTCCCAGTTGTTTGAGAGGCTGACACAGAGATTTGCTTGAGCCCTGCAGTTTGAATCCAGCGTGGGTTAGGAAACATAAGAAAATGTGGCCACTAAAAACAAAAACAAAAACAAAAAACAAACAAAAAAAAACTCATATACACACACATACACATAATAAAAAAAGGTTATTAATTCTTTAATTTTATTAATTCTTACTATGATTTTTCTGTGTTCTATTTAATTTTGTTTCAATTTTATTTTTTCATTTATTCTGCTAACTTTGGGGTTAGTTTGTTTTTCTTTTTCTAGTTTCTTGAGGTGTAATTTTAACCTATTTGGGATCTTTCTTTTTAAATGTAAGTATTTATTGGTATAAATTAAGTTCTGCAATGAAAAGACATTGAGGGGCGGCTCCTGTGGCTCAGTCGGTAGGGTGCCAGCCCCATATATCGAGGGTTCTAACAGTTTAGAACTGTTTTTACTGCATCCCACTGATTTTGAAATATTCTGTTTCCATTGTCATTTGTCTCAAGTTTTTTTTAAATTTGTCTTTTGATTTATTCATTAACCTATTGATTGTTCAGCACCATGTTGTTGAATTTCCACATATTTCCAAATTTTCTAAGATTCGTCCTGTTATTAATGAATTTATGCCATTATGATCTGAATTAATACTGCATATGATTTTAATCTTTTTAAATTTGCTAAGACATGTGTTGTGACCTAACAGATGGTTTATCCTGGAGGATGTTCTGTTTTTGCTGGAGAAAAGTATATATTCTGCTGCAGTTGGAAATGAAAAATTCTATATAGGTCTGTTAGATCCATTTGGTCTAAGGTAAAATTCAGGGCCAGTATTTCCTTTTTAATATTTTGTCTGCTTGGTCTATCCATTGTTGTAACTAAGATATTGAAGCCCCTTACTGCATTGTGTAGTTACTTATATCCACATTCGTGTCCACCAATATTTTCAAAATGTATTCTGGTGCTTTCACTAAGACTTGAATATTCACGATTTTTATAATCAACCTATTTATCATTAATAATAATGATGTTCTTTGTTTCCTAGAACAGTTTTTGTTTTAAAATCTATTTGTCAGATATAAGAATAGACATCTGCTCACTTTTAGTTAAACTTCATATGGAATATCTTCTTTCATCCTTTCATTTTCAGCCTTTCTGTATCCTTAAAGTTGAGGTGGGTCTCTGTAGTCAATATATAGTTGGATCTTTAGGTGGGGGTATTTATTTATTTTGTCACTCAATGTCTTTTCATTTCTTTCTTTCTATTATTTTTTTGTGTGTGTGTGTGTATGCAGAGACAGAGTCTCACTTTGCCACCCTCAGTAGAGTGCTGTGGTGTCACACAACAACCTCCAGCTCTTGGGCTTAGCAATTCTCTTGCCTCAGCCTCCCAAGTAGCTGGGACTACAGGTGCCCGCCACAACGCCCAGCTATTTTTTTGTTGCAGTTTGGCCAGGGCCAGGTTTGAACCCACCACCCTCGATATATGGGGCTGGCACCCTACCGACTGAGCCACAGAAGCCGCCCCTCAATGTCTTTTCATTGAAGAACCTAATTCATTTATATTCAAGATTATTGGTAGGTAAGAACTTACTGCTTCTATTTGCTATCTGCTTTCTGGTTGTTTTGTATTATAGATCTTTTGTTCCTCTCTTATTGTCTACTTTTGTTATCTGATAATTCTCCTGTCATGCTAAAATTTTATTCCTTTCTCTTTTATTTATATATTTGCTGTAGTTTTTTTATTTTATGGTTACCATTAGTTTTCATAAAACACATTATGCTTATAATCAACTACTTTAAGCAGATAATAACTTCTGTTGTATGTAAACTCTAGACTTTTACTTTCCCCCCACACACAATTGATGTTTTTGATGACACAGTTTGTCTCTTTTTATATTGTCAATTCCTTAACAACTTACGTAGCTTGCTTTATTTTTTGACCATTGTAATTTTCATGCTATAAGTAGTCACCATTGTTCCACTATTGGAGTATTCTAGATTTGACTATGTATTTATCTCTATCAGTGAATTTTGTACTGTCATATGCATTTAAAGTAGTAATTATTATCTATATATTTCTGAAAATATATAAATATAGATATAATAGTAATTATTATCTATATATATCATGAAATTTTCATGTAAGGCATGTATAATAGTGACAAATTTCCTCAGCTTTTCCTTATCTGGAAAAGCCTATTCCTCTTTCATTTCTGAAGAAAAGATTTGCTATATTTGTGGCTGACAATAGTTTTCTTTTGGCACTTTTAATATGTCAACCCCAATCTCTCCTGGTTTGCAAGATTTCAGCTGAGAAATCTGATGATAGTTTAGTGGGCATTCCCCTACGTGTGACTTAATGCATTTAACGTCCTCTCTCTAACTTTTGATTATAAGTCTGATTATAATGTGCCTCAGAAAAGACCTCTTAGGGATGAATCTTCTTGGGGACCTTCGAATTTCATGGATCTAGATATCTGTGTCTCTTCCAAGACATGGGAAATTTTTAGAAATTATTTCATTAAATATGCTTTCTGTCCCATTCTCTGTCTTTTTATCTTTTGGAACTCATATAATAAAAATATTTGCTTAATGATACCCCATAAGTCTTTTAGACTATCTTTAATCTTCTCCATTATTTTTCATTTTAAAAGACCTAGTTCTGCTTCATCTACTTAACTGTTGAAGTTGCATTTTTTAAATTTTATTAATTGAATTCTTTAGCTTCAAAATTTCTGTTTGATTCTTTTTTACGATATCTATCTTTTCATTAAATTTCTTATTCAGATCATAGATTATTTTTCTGATTTCACTGAATTATTTATCTATAGTCAATATATCCCACTGGGTTGCCTTAAGATTGTTATTTTCATTTCCTTTTCAGGGAATTCCTAAATTTCTGTTTCACTGGGGTCAGTTACTGGAGAATTATTGTGTTCCTTTGCTGGTGCCACGCTTCCTTACTTTTTAAAAATTTTTTTTAATAATTTTATTAAATCATAATTGTGTACATTGGTGCAATCATAGGGCAGAATGTGCTTCATATACAATCAGAAACATTTTGATCGTACTGTGAGAGATAGCCCTCATAGCATTTTCTTAATCACTAT
>CAUYRH010001223.1:0-18848 GCA_963574655.1 Perodicticus potto
GCTCAAGCGAGTCTCTTGCCTCCACCTCCCAAGTAGCTGGGACTGCAGGCGCCCGCCACAACGCCCGGCCATTTTTTGGTTGCAGCCGTCATTGTTGTTTGGCGGGCCCGGGCTGGATTCGAACCCGCCAGCTCAGGTGTAGGTGGCTGGCGCCTTAGCCCATTGAGCCACAGGCACCGAGCCTAAAGAAAATATTTTTAAAGAAAATATTTTAGAGATGAGGTCTTGCTATGTTGCCCAGGCTGTCCTCGAATACCTGGGCTCAAGTGATCCTCCCGTTTCAGCCTCCCTAGTAGCTGTGACATCAGGCATGTGCCACTAGAATACTCTTCATCAACAAAGCAAGGTTTCTGGGAACCAGGGTTTCTGTTTTCTGCTCAAGGACACGCACTGGCTCAGAGCTAGGGGCCAGCAGGCAGCAGTGGCAGGGATGCTGCCTGGGGAGGCTGGAGTGACTTACCATGATCTTGACGATGCAGTCTTCCGTTGTCTCTGCTGATTCACACTCTATTTTCCCTCCACTCTGAACAGTCCACTCATCACACTTGAGCCTCTCATGGTGGCTCAGTGCACACCACCTCACTGTGTTGCATTCTTTCGCTGGGGTTTCTGGGCCTGTGCCATAAGAAAAAGAACCGATTTATTTATTTTTGTTGCTGCTGTAATTACCACTGGGGTCTTAGTTATAAATTCTTTGCCTAGACTGATCTCTAAAAGAGTTTTTCCCTACATTTTCTTCCAGGATTCTGATGGTTTCGTGCCTTGCACTTAAGTCTTTTCTCTATCTCAAATTGATTTTTGCGAGTGGTGAGAGAGGAGTTCCATTTCATTCTTCTGCATATAGCTAACTAGTTTTCCCAGCACCATTTGTTGAATAGGGCTTCTTTTCCCCCATGTACATTGTTGTCTACATGTGCTCTGTAACAAACTGGAACTAATTGATGAGCACACAAGTGCGCAGAAGGAAGTGAAAGTCATAAGACATCAAGTAGGAGAAGGGACAAAAATCCGCCTAATGGGTACAGTGAACGCTATTCAGGTGGTGGACACATTTGCAGCCCTGACTCACAGAATGTATCAAAAACATTTGTTTCTTTTTATTTATTTATTTTGAAATAAAAAAATATTTGAAAAGAAAAGAAAAAGATCTGGCATTCATAAGAGGCCCTATCTGTCATCTGGTGTTTATTAATGCTACTGTCTTCATGCAAATACTGGAATTTGCCAGCAATAAACAGGCCTCATTCAAGAAACTAGTCACCTTAAAAAGAAAAGTCAAGGTTCGGCACCTGTGGCTCAACGGGCTAAGGCGCCAGCCACGTACACCTGAGCTGGCGGGTTCGAATCCAGCCCGGGCCCGCCAAAGCAACAATGACGGCTGCAACCAAAAAATGGCCGGGCGTTGTGGCAGGCGCCTGTAGTCCCAGCTACTTAGGAGGCGGAGGCAAGAGACTCGCTCAAGCCCAGGAATTGGAGGTTGCTGTGAGCTGTGACACCACAGCACTCTATCCAGGGTGACAGCTTGAGGCTCTGTCTCAAAAAAAAAAAAAGCAAAGTCAATACACAATCTCTTCCCTGGCTTCTCGTTTATACTTAGCCTTTTAATTTCTTTTGAGAGATCAACCCTTCTCTTCACCCTCTGGGTACTCTGTTACCTCTGGCTGTTTTTTTTTTTTTTCTTTTTTTTTTTTTCTCCTTTTCCAGAAAGCACTTAACCACCTGATATGTTCTTATTTATATGTTCATTGTTTATTATCAGTTTCCCTGCAGGAGAAAATAAGATCCAACAGGGAAAAGGCCATGACTTCTTGTTCACCAGGGTGCACTCCGGGTTTAGGGCAGTGCTAGTACAGTATTTGGTCAGCGTAATAGAAGTCTAACGAATAATGGATATCTGCTCATCTTTCAAACTCAGCTCAAGATCTCAGGGAAGCCTTACCTTAAGCCCCAGACCAGGGCTCTGTTTTTCTTTGTTTTGTACTCTCATAGGATCATGGTATTTTGTTATTTTTTTCCCTTCTAAGCCAATCTTTTGTTTTATAATTGATTATTCAATGATAGCAACATCCAATATACATTGGTACATCTTTGTATGCCCTGCACCTAGCAGGGTTTATGGCCAGATGTTCAATGAATGTCTACTGAGTAAATGAATCATCAAACAACACCACTGGGATTGACTTCTCTAGAGCTCTGCTTCATTATGGCACATGTTGACCTCAGCACTGGCTGGAGATGTGCAATTTGCAGCAATTTCATTTTATTTCACTTACTTTGTGTTAGGCTAATTGGCTTCACAAAGTGGATATGGTGGTTGATGCAGAGAAATAATGCTGGTACCAACCCAACTCATTTTAAATGTGAATTTCCTTTAAAGCCCTTGGTGATGTCTACGCCATCTCATAATGATAATGCCATTTAGCATCAGTCTAACACGGGCTCACAGGCAGGGCAGACAAAGGAACATCAGAAGAGGCATTCAGATCCCTGGGAAGAGTTATAGCTGGTCCCTGCCCCAAGCTCCTGTGGTCACCTGGTCCTTCCCAAGTACTTACATGTGCCTTCCCGTAGATTCCGAAGAGCAGTGACATACTCATATCCCAGGTAGAGTCTGAAGTCCATCCTAGAGGGGACCCTTAAAAACCCCTGGCATGAGTCCTTAAATAGCAAGTCCTTTCCCAGAGAAGAGCTGAATAATTGGAAGTCGTCTGATTTGTCTTTGCCAAAATGTTCCTGTTCATAGTAAAATGGGATAGTGAATGACAACAGGGAAGGAGGAAGGCTGAGAAATGAGACTGAAGAGAAAACACCCCCCACCCCGGAAAACAAAATGAAAACTATGAAAAATTTCAAGAAGCCAGGAGAGAGGGCAGTTGGACCTGCTTCTCCTCACCCAGCCCCTCCTCTGCTTGTCACCCTTGCAGGACCAGCCACACCCAATTCCCCTGCACCCACTCCCCTGGCTGTCTTGCTGAATGGGCTTGAGAACAAGAAACATGTCTGATCCAAAGGCCACACTGTGTGGTTTCCCCTCAAACTCTTGAGGGACAGTTGTGGTGGCTGGATGAAAAGAAGCTGGCTTAGCCCAAATTCCACAGCTTTCAGGGAGTAAAGCCCCTTCACAGTCTAAGTGACAGGGGGAAAGATAATTTCCTTCTGTGGGGCCATTGGAGGCTTTCCTGGTGAGGAACGTTTGCCCTTGGGTCTTGAAGGCCTCGTTGAGATAGAAAGGAATGGAATAGAGAAAACAGGAGCCTCTTCAGATGTCACTAGCCAGAAGGGTAAAAAGGACAGATGGAAACACCCAAGGAGGCTCCCTGCCACTCTATGGGGAGTCCCAGCTTCAGGAAAAGTTGATCACATGTGCCATGGCTCCACTGTATCCCAGACACAAAAGGTCTCCTAGAGGGGAGCGGTAAGACGGCAAGGAGGAAAATCCCCAGATCCAAGCAGGGGGCTAGGCAGGAGGGGAAGACAGTGGGTGGGATACCTGGGCATGATTGAGAAGCTCCCAGATCAAGTCCTCCCTGCCGTCCACAGTTCGGGCCACAACAGCGTGAGAAGGGACCTTGGCCAAGTGGCAGTCCTTGTATTCATCCACTGGCTTCCGGCTGTTGTCCAGGCAGAGCAGCTCGTACTGGTCCCTGTCAGCCTTGTTTGGCAGGTTCTCTGCAGGAAAAGCCCAGGTGAGCGGAGTGCAGGAAGAGCCATGAGCTGTGGCGCCCCCCACACTGCTGTCCCACTGAGCATGGAAAGTGTGAGCCCAGGGGCTTCATCACCAAGGGCCAGAGAGCAGGTAGCAGAATAACTTGCTCAGGACCCACCCTACGCCAGATAAAGGCTTCTGATGTCCAGTGCAGCAGTGACCGCCCCCATCCCACCGGGAGTCTGATCTCAGCAGGACAACTAGCAGGCCAAGGTCAGTGCCCAGTCCTGTGCTGTGGCAACACTGCCCCAGAGGCAGAGTCACTGTGGGTATAGGATGAATGATGGAAAGCAACCCAGGAGTCCAGGTGAGGAGCCCAAAAGCACCTGCTTCTGCATAGGTAGAACCTCAAGCAATGCTAAAGGAGAAACAGCATGCTCATGCTGGACTACTGAGCATGAAAAATGGGGCAGGGCAAAAGAAATGCCCCCTACTGGAAGGGGCCCTGATGGATTCTTCTCCCAATACTTACCAAATATGGTCAAGTGCTTGACAAAGGCCACCTCCCCAATATCATCCTTGAGGCACCTGTGTGAAAGAAATACATTAGGAGGGCTCCTGCATGGTAAGCCCTTCTCCTGGGCCTGGAGAGTCTGACTACACCATCTAGCCTTTGCACAAGGACAGAGACTGAGGGAGGCCTCTGTGCAGTCCCCACTGGGGTGCCGACATCCAGAGTACCCCAAGAGGAGGGAATGAGCTCATGCAAGATGAAGTTTCCTCACCTCACCCCAAAGAAGCAAGATGCAATTGAAGATACTTTTATGTAGAAAAGAGTTTTTTAAACTTCTGGAATAGATGATAATGGTATAGTGTTTCCTGAGGGTGCAAATGTACCCTTGGCTGGCTATAAAACTTTAGGCTATGATGAAGGTATGTAGAGAGAGAGCAAGAAAACAGCCACATGAACTGCCTAGATAAGGACAATGAGGGGCAGGAGAGCGGTCAGGACATTCAGCAGATGGCACTGTGGAATCAGGGCAGAGCATCAGCCTCTTAATAGTGCCTGGATATTAGAACATGCCTATTTTTTCAGGGTCCGTCCTGTCCAGCAAGAGGGACTACTGGCCAGGCTCAAAGCCTCTGGGGGAGAGAAAGGGCCCCCAGGAGAGGAGCTTGCTTATCAGGGTCAGACAGTGGGGAACATGGCCTGGCCTCAGCAGTCCCAAGTTGTTCAACGACTCACTGGGAGGTGATCAGGCCTCCTGGATGCCCCTCTAGGCAGGCAGGGCTCTGCTTTGAGCTGGCAAAGAATTCTCACCCCAAGGACATTTGGCACTTTGGCCACCATGAAGCAACGTTCAGTCTCACTCACTTGAAGGCTCCTGAGTAGCCGAAGTATGGTTGAAGGGAGGAGCAGCCACAGCCTGGGCACAGTTGACACAGCTTGGGGAAGGAGTCCCCATCCGCACAGGGAACACAGCTGCCCGAGAAGAAATTGGCCACTGCTGCTCAACACAGAGAGATGGACCCCAGGGCATGAGTGAGGCTGGCCGCAGCCAGTGACGCCTCTCCGCCAGGCTCAGCAGGAGTAGGCAGGGCCAAACACAAAACCAGCGCACACAGTCCCAGCTCTTCCTTACTGTGCTAACTCATCACAATCCGGACAGGAACAAGTTAAGCTCTGCCCCAACACCCATCCTAGGGAACAGGATGTTCCCACCCACCACCCCCTCCCTGCCTTGTCAGAGGCTAGAGCAGCTCAGAGAGAGGTCCTTTCTGGGAGCCATGCACTGGTGGTGTAACAACTGCCTCGAGAGGTGCAGGCCAACCTCACAGTCAGTGGCTAGCCACCAGAGAAGCTTTTAGGAAAAAACTTCAGAGAATGGACAAGAGGACCCAGCCACTGTGGTCCAGACTGAGCCCCTCTGTCAGCCCCTATGCCCTTGCCTCTCCTGGGGTGTCGGGAGCTCAGAACAGAAAAGCCTTAACTGACACTTCCCAAGGACCGTTAGTGCAGGAAACATGCAGAGTACATCACACCTGTCCAGCTGAACATGACCGTGGCTTGTGTGGGCATCTGGAGCAGAGACACCTGTGCAAGGATGTCCACCCTCCTGCCGGCTTACCTCTCTCAAGAGGCTGACGTGGCTCAGGTAAGTCACAATAAAGTAAGCCAATGGGGATGTTCCAGCCTGCAGACCTGTTCAGGCCTGTGTGGCAGGACTTCTTGCCTCGGAGCTCATTCAGCTGGAAGCCAGTGCCCTTCTTGACCACAGCGACAGCATAGTAGTAGGTTTGTGGACCTGCAAAGGAACAGCATGAGTGGAAGACCTCAATCTGGGGCAGGGAAAGGCTACTCGTCACTACTGGGCTCCTGAGAAGGGAAGGGGAACTCAGGGGTCACACTGACATTGGGTTGGATGGTTTAAAAAACCTTCCTAGGTTAGCAGGGGAAAAAAGACCACAGGAGGTACATTCCTAACAACCCCATGCCCCAGGTAAACACAGGGGGAAGAAGGCCACATGCACACGTGCCCCGGCTGCTTTGCCTACCCTGGCCCTGAATGCGTCTGTTCGCACCCACTAACCCAAGCCAGAGCTGTGCCAATAGAGCCCCACATTCCCCACCTTTCTCAAAGTATTTCTCATCCCCTGAGACAGGCCCAGGGACAGTCAGGCTGACCTCAGATGTGCAGGGCTATCAGGGTCTGAGTCTGTGCTCAGAAAAGTCTCTCCCTTGTGCAAAGCATCTTGGTTCCAGAAGGCTCCAGGGACCCTGGACACATCACTAGAGGACAGTGGGCTTCAGGTCAAGCTGCATGCAGCCTTTCCCAGTGAGCACATTCCTGGCCCATGGGATCAGTGTCAGGAGCACCAGCCCTCAACCAGCTGCAAGTCCACAGAGGCCTAGATTCACATGGTGATATCTGACAGGGCCCTTGCTCCCCACTCACTCCCAGAGATGAATGTTCATTAGTATCTACCATGCAATACCTGCTGGAAAACATGGGACTCAGTGTCTAACCAGCAAGAAGAGGGCCACGGACTCCCTTTTGGGTTCCCCGGAAGAACTTACTGTCTTTTGACCCATAGACTTCTGCCACGACAGGCTTCAGGTTGTTGGGAGTCAGGCCTGCCTCATACACCCAGCCTGCATCCAGGGTTATAGCGTCTGCTTCGTTTGCCTGAAAGAGAACAGACCAGACCTCGATGAAGCCCTCGCTTCTGAGGAAGGCCCACCTAAACCTAGACAAGTCAAGAGTGACTACTCTGGCTCCTCAGGTCCAGAGCCGGAGGAACCCTTAACTCGGCCAGACCATGCACACCACCGCTGGCTGCACTTGACTCCATCTCCCTCAGAAGGGCTGGGGCTACCATGTTCCTATTCTTCCTTCACAGGGAAAGGAATGGATTATTTCTCTTTTCACTGGTAAGGTGTTCATTCCTGGCCACAAGTCCTATCTGGCTTTCTCCTAGACAGTTACAAGGACTTGACCTACAGGCCTTGTGGGGGAAAGTTGCCCTGGCCACCTGGACTCCAGGGCTCAGCTCCCCTGGGCCATGCTCTTAGGCCTATTTACAGTCCTATTCCCTGGCCTCAATCAGAGATGCCTTTATGTTAACATTTCCTCCAAGGTCTTCCTCAGTTGCCTTTGTGGATACTTTTTTCTCAGGGAGGATGGAAACCTTGAAGACATTTGTTTCCATTCTCACTCACTGCCCAATAATTTTTCTTCCTGTCCTGGAGCCATAAAACTGCAGGAGCAGAGATTGGGGATTTTCAGAGTATACTGGCTTTTGCTTTCCAGATACATTAAAGACACCCCATTTTCATTTTTAAAGTGATTTTAAGGGCAGTCCGAATTGACTGCCCCATACCTTAACCTCCCACCTGTGAATAGAGAAATGTGCCAAAATGACTGGAGAAAGAGAAAGTCCAGACTTTTCCTTCCACTCCCTTAGGCAGCAGTGACTTACCGCGATGGCCTTGATGCAATCAAGGTGGGAGGCTTTCTTCACACATGAGACTTGGACACCATCTGGAAGGACTTTTCTCATGTTATCACGAAAACCGTGGCACTTACTGGCCTCATGATCTGACACGGCGCACCATCTCACGGTTTTCTCAGGGACAGCCAGACACAGCCCTGTGGGAGAGAGGCCAGAGATATAAGGAGCCCACTCCCTGTGCTGGGGGAGAGACGGCGTCACCCTTAGAAGGGTCTTGGCAGCCACATCCTCTCTGTCCTGTTCTCTCCTATCCATGAGCACTGCAGGGTGCGTGGACAGTGCATTCTGAGACTGGGCCAAGAGAAGGTTACCCTAATAGCCTTTTAGCTCCTTGCTGACAGCTTTTAGCTGGCCAGAGATGCAGGCACGACCTTCAGGTCCCACTGGAAATGACAGTCTGCTCCTCTGTATCCCCCTTGCCTCCTTCCCTCGCTCCCATGACCCCCAGCCTGCCTCAGGGAATTTTCAGCCACCTCAACACATTTGCTCAATACCACAACTCTAGAAAGCCAGCAGGGTAGGAATCACCATCTTTCAGAAATGAGAAAGCCAGACTCAGAGAACGATACTTCGTTTTGTTTTGTGTGCCCAAAGTCACCCCACCTGTTAGTGGCCAGGTCAGGCCTAGAACCTGGGTCTCCAGACTCTTAGTCTGCTACCCAGAGCACAAAAGAAAATAATGTTCTGAGTTACTTTGTAGCTCCTTGACCACTAGTTGCAGGAAATGAATGAAAACATATTTAATTTGCCTATGACAATCATCAGTCATCCTCTGTTTAGAAATAACTAGAAACTCCATATATTCAATGGTCTTTCCTGTGTTCCTGCTGAACCCTCCTTCAATTTTCATCACTCATTTTAGCTGCCATTTAGAGAGAAAGCCATATGCATAGCTATTAAAATCCATATTGGTACAGAGATATCTTCTCTATCACATGAGCTTTGGTACTATCGCCCACACCCTCCGTCATCTCCACTCCCTGTGGGCGAGCACAGCAGGCGTCACTCACTGGCTCTTGTGAAGATCCGCAAAACACGAGTCATGAGGGGATACCCACAGCTCCCTGCATGGATGAGGAGGGACCACGGGGGACTGTCCTGATCCCTCCCCACCAACTATTCCACCTTGTCCCATGAGAAAACACAGGAGGCATCACAAGTCAGACACTCGCCAAAATTACCCCTCCTGAGTTCCCGTAGGCAAGAATTTGTCCTCGGTTGGGCATCACCTTGCACAGCCCCATGAGGTGCCCTGACAGGGGACGAAGGCAAGTCCTCTCTCAAAGACTTGGCAGTTTATCAGGAGAGACAAATAACTGAGCATGGAAGCTTGATCAGTGTGGCACATGCCCTGTGAGTGGCAGGCAAACGTTGGAGTATGAAGGGGGCCCCAGGCTCAGGAGGTGATGGTGGTAGGGGGGTGTCGGTCACAGGCCCCACACAGAGGTGCGTAGCATCCTGCACTGGGGCCTGGCACCCATGACCTCACTCTTCCTCCCCCACCGTCCCAGGCACATGTGTTATTACCCTCCCACTAGTGAGGAGCTGGGCCAGGATTTGGACCCAGCAGTCTGGCTTCGAGCTGGCTCTGCTTGTTTAGCAGGGGCATCAACAGCCTACAGGGCACCTAAGGGACATGAGACCCTGAAGGGGTGGGTCGGATGGGGAGGCCTTGAATGCCAGGCTAGGAGTTTGGACTTGATTGCAGAGGCAGCAGCGTGTGGTTTTGATAAGCTGGGATTAGAAGTGCTCTACTGTATCGTATTCCATTGCGGCAAGATTTACTGGACAAAGAGGAAGAGGGGGCAGTGAGTGCAGTGAAAGGCAGCCGGAGGCCCACGCAGGGGCCAGCAGACATTTGCAGGGCAGGACTGTTACTGAGACAGAGATGTAGGTTAAGAGGGGAGTGACAGAAAGGGGTGAGGAAAGGCATTTGGGCTTCCAGCCTGAGGGCCCGAGCACAGAGCCCTGCTGGCCAGCGGCTGGCTGGCTCCAGGGAGCAGAGACACTGGGCCAGTGACTCTGCCATCCTTACTCACTTCCATACTCACCCAGGACAGCGCAGGCCAGCAGGGCACTGACAGTGAGCCTCATCCTCCCAGTCTGCGGCACGGAGCAGCGAGCACAGGCCGACCTGCTTCTGTGCCCCCTCCCCACGCCCCACACCCTTTTATCCTCTGCAGGGCCGGCCAGGCCATGATCTTTGACCTCCTGTGTTTGTGCAGCCCAGTTACCCAATCGCCTGTCACCCGACCTCCTTTCTTGCTTGCCTCGCTGATCATCTCATTTCCTGGCAGATCTGTGGATGGAAGGAGTCCAGCACAAAAATGCTGATGGAAAGAGAAATAAAGTACAATCTGCCCCTTGTTGTTGCTACTGCTCTGTGCCAGGGGCATGGCCATAGTGGCTGGGAGCTGGGTGGCTCTGCTCCTGACCCTAGGGCTGCGGGAGCTGGTCTGTGCCTCCCATCCTATCTGATCTTTCCATGGATGGGGACTCTGAGGCCAGAAGAGGGATGGGAACTGCCCCAGATCCCACAATAAGGGGGAGAATGACAGGCAAAGCCCTTTCTGGAAGAGGATGTAGGAGAAGCAAGCTGGGTTCAAGGTCAAAGGCCGTCCCTGAGGAGCTGCTCTCTTTCCCTGCCCCATGAGCCCAGGCTCCTGGGCTGGAAAATTTCCTGCCTTTGAGCTTCCTGTGGGACACTGTGGGCTAGGACAGAGTCACAGGAGAGATGAGCTCTCTTCCACAAGAAGCTTTCAGGAATGTGGTCAAGACACTGAGAGTACAAAGAAACAGACCCAGAAAATGGCCTGTTCTGTTCTTACAGCCTCTGGACCATCCCTGTCTCCCTCTTGCTGAGTAGTCTCCAAACTGTTTTGCAGTATATCCTTGTTACAAAAAATATTTAGTTTGTGCTTTCTATGTGTGGATTTTTTAAACTAAAAATTGTGTGCATTTCAATCATGCACCAGAAACAGAAATGTGTAAAATGTGAGATGAGATGAAATGCACATTCTTAAACGTCCTCCTGCTTATGCTGCCCTGTATATGAGTACAATGCAGGATTCTATCTCAAGGCACAATATATACTTACAGAAATGTCGAGGTTCCTCAAAGTTTAGGTCCAGAGTTCAGAGAGTTAATCAAGATAATTATAGAGGTTTCCAAAAGCTTCTTCTTATCCGATCTGATCAGATGGTCACAGATTCTGCTTTGTGTTTTAGCTGCCAAAGAGCTTGAGCCCGCAAGCCTAATAGATGTGTTGATTTGGTTATTTTATTTGTATTCACTTGTGTTTGTACTGTGAGAATTATCTTCTAATCCCAGATCCTTTGTAGGAATCTTTTTAGGCACTTGTGCATCTTGTGAGAGTTGGAGAGCTCAAGGCAGATTATCTAATCCATACAGCCATTTAACTGGGCACACGCAAATCACAAAATACAGAAACGAAAAATGACAAAACAAAGAACAGGCCATGGTACCACACCCATGCAGCACCCCTCTTTCCTATCCTATTCCATTGTAAAATGCTCCCAGGATACCTCGAAGGCTGCATGTGACATGCTACCTTCTGCCTGCACACCCAGGTTGGGGACAGGGCCAATTCACATAGTAAATATGAATGTATGACAAGCTGTTAATCTTTTGCAATAACAATAAATATAACTGGAAATGTTCTCCCACATCCCAGCAGATGGTCTTTCATATACATCCCCACTTTAGAGTCCATTTTTTTGGCTTTCTGTTTATAATGGAGATGAAGGCAAGCCTGGCCTTCCAAGTACCTGCCTCACCACGAGGAAGCCTGGCCACTGCTGCCCTGTCTTACTGCCCACCACCCCGCCACCTCCCTGGGCTCTGTGTGCTTGAGCCATAGGGAACTGAGACTCTTGGCAGGAGGAGCATATTCCACTACCGCACGGCTGTGGGTACTAGGGGGTGGTCTGGATTCATCTGGAGACCTTGAGGTAGGGCTGCGTGAGATGAGGGGGGAAGGTCAGAGGGCTGGCTGGGAGGGAGGGCACCCAGCAGAGCAGCATGACACGTTCAGATGACGCTCCCAGACAGGCCCTGCCATGAGCCTTCAGGGTCTGCCAGAAAGCAGGAAGTGGAATCACCAAATGTTGAGTCAGTGCCACAGACACAGGGAAGCTCAGCAGGGCATGGAAAGTAGATGGACAATGGTCCTCTTTCCCTGGAGCCCTCTGCATTCACAGGTGATCCTTTCTGAGCCACTCCTCCAGACACAGGCCCACAGCCTAGCTAGAGCCCTTCTGTAGGAGCAACCTCTCGTCAGCCAGAGCCCTCTCCAGACCAGAAAACCCCATGCCTAGTCCTCAGAGGGATCCTTGGAGTCCAAGCCCAGGAGAGAGGACGTGGAGAAGAGGATCTCCCACATTGTTTTTTTTGTTATTATTTGTTTGTATTTTGCAGGTTTTGGCCAGGGCCAGGTTTTGAACTCTCCACCTCTGGTATGTGGGGCTGGCACCCTACTCCTTTGAGCCACAGGCGCCGTCAGAGCTCCCACATTGTTTACTCATCCAGGGCCTTAGTTCTTGCTCAGGAGGACAAGAGTTCCATCCACTAGGGACTCTGTGTCTGCCATTCCTTGGAGAGGTAAGCAGGGCAGGGCCAGCTTTGGGGTGTACCTGTGTGTGCAAGCCTTGCTGGATGGGCGCCTCTACCTGTATCTGCACCGGTATATGCACCTGTATATTACAGTGCTCTGTGTCCTTGGTGGCCCATGGCACTAGTACCCCTGCTCTCACTTAAGTTGTTTAATTCTATACCAGAAAGGCTCATGGTCAAAACCCATTGTTCCTTTTTACAGCTTAATGATAGCTGAGACTTACTAAAAGCTCCACCATGCTTTAGATTAAGATAGAGTCTCTATCTTACAGCTGAAACAGGAAGCTGAGGATCAGAGAGGATAACACCTGGTGCAAGGTCAGCTGCAAAGTCAGAATGCAAAATCAGACATCTGGTTCCAGAGTATACCCATCCACCAGGGACACTACCTCTCCCAGGACACACAGGGCCTCCGGGCTCATCTGAGGTCACACTCAGAGAGGGATGGACAGGGCACACCCAGTCCTGCTGTTTCTTCGAGGCACAACACCACAGACTTCTGCCTGCAGAGGGGCTGGTCAGTCTGGGAGAGGTCTGAGTGCCCGACTGCAGAACCTCAGACAAGGGCTATCTTGATTATGCACAGCTGGAAGGAAATGTCATGTTTTAGCCCCTTCCATGAGCTAGGCACTGTTCTGGGGCAAGATCTCATGATCATAACAATTCTACAAGATAAGATCAGTACTTCTTTTTTCAGATGTGGACAATACAATGAAATAATAGGTCTTTGTTCCTGGAGCTCTGGGACCTGAACTCAGTTCTCCTAAATCTCAGCCTTCTCTAGACCACACCTGCCTTTCTGATTTTCATCTTCTCTTTATGTATCAAGAGGATACAAATGAGAGAGACTGAAGGAGGAGTTAGGGAAACTTCTAGCTCTAGGCCAACCTGAGCATGCCCCACATCCTCCATCATAAACAGAGTAAGACTCTTCAATTCCAACCACAGACTTGGCCCTCTTATAGAAACAGCTGAACTTGTGCGTACGTGCAGAGGAGTCGGGGAAGCTGACCAGAAGGAGGTGGGCAGGAAGGCAGTGGGCCTTTGAACCAATATTTGTTCTTTCCAAATGTTGCCCAATTTACACAGAAGCAGAGCAAACAAAGAGCCTCTGTCTGCTTCAGGCAGCCCCTCCTTCCCCTCCCCTCAGTGTCCTCTGCCTGACACCAGAGGCTTCTCCTCTGAAATCCTGAGACTGGGTTGTCATTGAGAGGGAATGACCCGCAGCCTGAGAGCCAGCACTTATAATGCCAGTCATCCTACAGTCCTGCTGTGTCGGGGGAATTGAAGCAGGTGGGGACCAGGACAGGTGCTTTTAGGAAGATATCAGAAATCACTTTTCTCTCTCTTTTGTAGTTCTACCTCTCAGAAGTCCCTAAGACAATGGAAGAATCTCAAGGTTTTAATTCTTTTCATAGAACAGTCCATAAAAAATTCCTTCTCTTGAAAAATAAATAGTCCAAGGCCAGGTGGAATAAATTCTATCAAACATTTAAGAACAATTACACCAGTCTTTCTTATGTATACTCTTCCAGGGAACAGAAAAGTAAGGACACTCAGTGACTAATGTTTGGAGGATAGTGTATGTACTTTAAAGGGAAAACCCAACAAAAACATCATGACAAAGATAAAAAAATAACTTTTATGAATACAGATGTAACAATTCTACACAAAAGATTAGCAAATAGAATCTAGCAAAATCTAACAAGGATAATAAAGAATTATCAAACTAGGTGTATTCCAGAATGCAAGTTATGTTTTGAAATAAAAATCAGCATAATGGATCAGAATAAAGGAGAAAATTATATGACCATATCAATCAGTATGACATCACTTAATAAAATTCAATATCTATTCATTATTAAACCTCTTAGCAAGCAAACTTATTCTATAAAACTTTCTCAATATGATAAAAAGTATATAATAAAAACCTATAGAGGCTTGGCGCCTGTGGCTCAACGGGCTAAGGCGCCAGCCACGTACACCTGAGCTGGCGGGTTCGAATCCAGCCTGGGCCTGCCAAACAAAAATGGTGGCTGCAACCAAAAAATGGCCGGGCATCGTGGTGGGCACCTGTAGTCCCAGCTACTTGGGAGGCAGAGGCAGGAGACTCGCTTGAGTCCAGGAATTGGAGGTTGCTGTAATGCCACGGCACTCTATCCAGGGTGACAGCTTGAGGCTCTGTCTCAAAAAAAAACAAAACTATAGAAATCATACTTAGCTGTGGAATGTCAAATGACACCTTTCTCTTTGAGATTGAGAATAAGACCAGAATGTCTACTATCATTATTTCTAGTCAATAAATTTACTGGAAGTCCTTGCTGGTCTAGTCAGACAAGAAAAGGAAATAGTAAATAAAAGGATTTAAAAGGAAAAATGAAACTCATTTTCACAGATGAAATAAGTGTGTAAAATTCTAAAGAGACTAGATTATTGAACAAACAAATTAAGAAATATAGCTGGATACAAAGTAAATATACACAATCAATTGTATTTCTATATACAAAATGAAAAAAACTTGAAAAATACTATGTAAAGTAGCATAAGAAAAAGAAATGCCTAGGAATCAATCTTTCAAAAATGTTTAAAACTTTATGCACCAGACTATAAAATTTTATTGAGAAAAAAGTAAGAAACTCTAAGTAAATGGAAGACTCTATCCCAAACATGGAATAAAAGACCTGATATTGTAAACATCTCAGTTCTCCCGAAATTGATTTATAGACTCAATATATTCCCAAATTCCCAAGAAGCATTTTATATTTTTTAGTGTAAATTGACAATATAATTCTAAAGTTTATTTGGAAATGCGAAAGACCTAAAACACACGTTTGACCGGTTGTGTAATGTAAGGCATAGTAAGGTAAGAACAGAACGTGTTTAATTTTTTTACCATTCTCTGCCTAACACTGAGCAGCAAGGTTTGCAATCAAGTCCACTGAATCCAGCTGTTGGTATCCATAAAATTACCTAAGTGTGTTCTTTAACATAATACTGGAGTAATAACGTAGAATGAAAGTTATATACAGCCAACCGTATGCATTCACCATATTGGAAGACACTCTATTCTCATATTCATTTCAATTCTTCCTCAATAAGAAGTAAATTAAACTCTAACCAGCTATGGTTTAGGGCCCTTTTCAGACTTTTTTTTTTTTTTTTTTTGTCACCCTGGGTAGAGAGCTGTGGCGTCACACCTCACAGCAACCTCAAACTCTTGGGCCCAAGCAATTCTATTGCCTCAGCCTCCCAGGTAGCTGGGACTACAGGCACCTGCCACAACGCCCAGCTATGTTTTGGCCCGGGCTGGATTTGAACCTGCCAGCTCTGGTGCACGTGGCTGGCACCCTAGTCACCTGAGCTACAAGTGCCGAGCCGCCCTTTTCAGATTTTTCTCTTCCTCCTTCTTCTTTTTCATATACTGCATAACAGAAAATTTTCAAATATACACAGAAGTAGAGAAAATAATGTAATTGAAGTTCCATGATCACCTTTCCCAGTCTGAACAGTGCAGAACAATTGTCAGTACTTTGTCAATCTTAATTCATCGATCCTTCCTTTTTCATTTTTTTCTGGAATAACAGTGGTCATATTATTTCTCTTACATAATATACATCTATAACTTATAAGGATTTTTTAATATAATCTTAATGGTATCATCACACTTACCAAAATTAACAATTGTTCCTTACTACCATCTAACACCCAGTCAATATACCAATTTCCCTGGTTGTCAAAACAAATTGTTAGATTGCTCAAATTGGATCCTAATAAAGATCCATTTGTTGCATTGATCGTATCTCTTCAAACTCTTTTACTCTAAAACAATCTCCTGCATTTATACTATTTACTTGTTGAAGAAACTGTATCATTTATCCTTTGGCACTTCCAACATTCTTGATTGTGTTCTTATGATGTGATCGAACATGTTATTTTTAACTTAACAGCTATTTTTTAGAAAGTTTCTCATTTGGATTTTTCTGGTGTTACCTCATGATTAAACTCAGGCTGTGAATTTAGGGCAGCAATATCACAGATGTTCTGTTCACTTTGCTTGGTTAAAGTGGTGTCGGACAGGTTTCTTCACTGCAAAATCACTATTTTTTTCTTTGTAATTAATGAGTAGTTTGTGGGAAGCTACTTTGAGACCATTTAGTATTTTTTCCTCATAAGACTTTCAGCCTCTGGTTTTAGTGGTCATTGATGATTCTTGCCAGAATGAATTAGCACTATATTGCTATATTGGCTGCCAGATGATGAGTTTCTGATTATATCATTCCCTCCACATTTATCACCTAACATTTTAAAGTAAAGAAGAGCTTCCCCCTTTCTTTATACATTGACTTTTATCTTTTGTTTGTTATCGGCATGGACTCACAAGTTCCCATTTTGTTCAGTGGATTATTATATTACAGCCATTATCAATTTTAGTGCTCACAATATTAGATATTTGGCCAATGGGAGGCCGTTCAAGCTGGGTCCTATGGCCTGGTTATAAGCCATTTTGTAAGCACTTCGTTTTCTGGCTTACCTTGTACTTTCTTTGTATCAGCTTAGAAACTATTCTCTAAGCAGACATTTCCTTTTAGTGGGGAATGGTATTTAGGAAGTGAATTCTGGATGTTACGTGTGGTAACTTGTGTTGGAGAATCATGATTTTAGGGCCTTTCAACAGTCAAACTCTCTCTCTGTTGCACACACACATACACACACCCACAACCCTTTCCATATCCCTCACCCCGGCGCAGGAGTTCACACTGATCTCTCCAATTCCAGCTGAACAGCACAGCACTTATTCCAGTTTTCTTCCTTCGCATGTGTGCAGCTCCCTTCTCTGGCCATGAGCACCGAGTCCCCTTATTCTCACTATTTTCAGCTTCTGCTGGTTCCTCCTGTAGATATTCCAACTCCTGGATCCTCTGGCTGCCGCCTCCACCCCAGTCTCTCAGCCTCCACTGCCCCTGGCCACTGCAAGGAAGGGAAGAGGAATAGAATAATTCATGATTTTTAAAGTAAGGAAAGAGAAAAGAGAAAGGCAAGGAAAGGGGAGAAGAAGAGGAAGGGGGAGGGGAAGCTTTTTTCTGTGAAGGGCAGATGCAAGATCTGTGCAGAACAGAGGAATGTCTCAGCAGAAATGTTCAGCATCTCTCAATGTTACAAAGCCACGGGCTCCTCTTCTTCAACTCAGTTCTTCTGTAACCAACCAGGAGAGACTAGGGCTCTTTGTCCTCACCTTAGAAGACAGAGATATCCATTCTGCAAGCAAAAGAACCTGCTAAGAAATCCCTTTTCTCATCAATATAATGTTCACCCAAACCCAGCTCTATCTGCCCCAAGGCTAACAGCTGGAGAGGCCACCGACCTGGAGCTCAGTGCACTCCGGGAGCTGTGTAAAGGAACAAAAGTTCTTGATCAAAGGCAGGCATGTAGGAATGCTGGCCTGCCCTGGCACACTCTTTACAGGACACTTGGACAGGCCTGGCAAAGTGGGAGGTTAGAGATCAGGGCCAGGGCATAGTTCAGCGATCCAAGTCAGGCCAAATTGTGAAACAGGCAACACCTCACAGGAGCTGCTTCAGTCCCTTCCTCCAAAGTCCCCTCTCCCAGGTGAGCAAAGTAGGATGCTTGGGAGTAGAAAGGAAGGCCAGGGAATTTTTTTTTTTTTTTTTTTTTTTTTGTAGAGACGGAGTCTCACTTTGTCACCCTCAGTAGAGTGCTGTGGCATCACAGCTCACAGCAACCTCCAACTCCTGGGCTTAGGTGATTCTCTTGGGTCAGCCTCCTGAGTAGCTGGGACTACAGGTGCCCGCCACAACACCGGCTATTTTTTTGTTGCAGTTAGGCCGAGGCCAGGTTTGAACCTTCCACCCTTGGTATATGGAGCCGGTGCTACCCAAGGCCAGGGAATTTTGACAGCATAGAATAGAGTGGGCCAGGACATCAGTGTCAAAGAGTCTGGATTTTAAAACGAAGGAAGAATCTTTGGTAAAGGAATTTGCTCCCAGAAGTGGAATTTATTCTCAGGCTGAATTTGGAGATCATCTTCTGAGTGCAATGCAGGAGCGTATTGTTGGTAGAAGTGGCATGAAGCAAACACAGGGAAGGACCGTGACTGCAAGTAATCGGACAAGAGGAGACTGTGGCCTGGTTCTCTGTTTAGTGACGACACCACTAAAGCTAGAGTGGTTTGGTCACTCGCTTTAGACATTAAGACTTTCAGGTTAGACAGCGAACTGGGCAAGTTACTTATGTACTCAGTACCTCAGTTTCCCCATCTAGAAAATGGGGATAATAAGGCCTATTTCATGGAGTAATTAGTGTAAGATCAGGATTAGTTGGCTCGGCACCTGTGGCTCAACGGGCTAAGGCACCAGCCATGTACACCTGAGCTAGAGGGTTCGAATCCAGCCCAGGCCTGCCAAACAACAATGGTGGCTGCAACCAAAAAAAAAAAAAAATGGCCGGGCGTTGTGGCGAGCGCCTGTAGTCCCAGCTACTTGGGAGGCAAAGGCAAGAGACTCGCTTGAGCCCAGGAATTGGAGGTTGCTGTGAGCTG
>CAUYRH010001225.1:0-19250 GCA_963574655.1 Perodicticus potto
TTTATTAATTTTATGCATTAAATACCCCCTCAAATTCATAAGTTAAAGCACTAACCCCTAGCTGTATTTGGGACATGGTCTCTAAACAAATAAGTAAGATTAAATTAAGTTGAAAGAAGATGAAATACCTGGGAATATATCTAACAAAAGACGTGAAAGATCTCTATAAACAGAATTATGAAACTGAGAAAGGAAATAGCAGCAGATGTCAACAAATGGAAGAACATACCATGCTTGTGGCTGGGAAGAATCAACATTGTTAAAATGTCCATACTACTCAAAGCAATCTATAGATTTAATGCAGTCCCTATCAAAGCACCAATGTCATATTTTAAAGAACTTGAAAGTACTTCGATTATGGAAAATACTTTGATTCATATGGAACCAGAAAAAAACCCTGAATAGAAAATACAGTTCTGGCTCAGCGCCTGTGG
Source organism: Perodicticus potto (assembly GCA_963574655.1). Classification (NCBI taxonomy): domain Eukaryota; kingdom Metazoa; phylum Chordata; class Mammalia; order Primates; family Lorisidae; genus Perodicticus; species Perodicticus potto. The sequence continues at coordinate 435 of CAUYRH010001225.1, forward strand.
CTCAACGGGCTAAGGCACCAGCCACGTACACCTGAGCTGGCGGGTTCAAATCCAGCCCAGGCCCGCCAAACAACAATGATGGCTGCAACCAAAAACTGGCCGGGCGTTGTGGTGGGCGCCTGTTCCCAGCTACTTGGGAGGTGGAGGCAGGAGACTCGCTTGAGCCCAGGATTTGTTGATTGCTGTGAGGTGTGATGCCACAGCACTCTAGCCAGGGTGACAGCCTGAGGCTCTGTCTCAAAAAAAAAAAAAAAAAAAAAAAACTGTATTTCTACAGTTCTTAGAAATAAAAACAAATCTGGAGGCATTATGTTGCCACATTTCAGGTTATACTACAAGGCTATTGTGATCAAAACAGCATGGTACTGGCACAAAAATAGAGATGTAGATCTATGGGACAGGATAGAGAATCTAGAGATGAACCCAGCCACATATCATTGTTTGATCTTTGATAAACCTAACAAAAATGTTCACTGGGGAAAAGAATCCTTATTTAACAAATGGTGCTGAAAGAACTTGTCATCCACATGTAGAAGACTGAAACTTGACCTGCACCTCTCACCATTGACAAAAACTGATTCTCGTTGGATAAAAGATTTAAATTTAAGACATAAAACAATAAAACTTCTAGAAAAGAGTATGGGGAAAACACTTGAAGATATTGGCCTAGGAAAAAACTATGAGGAAGACCTCCCACCCCCCAGCAATTGCAGCAACACCAAAAATAAATAACTGGGATTTGATCAAGCTAAAAAGTGTTTGCACTTTTACTTTTAGTAAGCTAAAGTTACTAAAAACAAAGCTAAAAGACAGCCTTCTGAATGGGAAAAGATTTTTGCATATTATGAATCTGCAAAGGCCTGATAACTAGAATCTATAGAGAACTCAAATTAAACAATGAGAAAAGTGCAAACAACCCTCTGTATAAGGGGGAAAGAAACATCTCCAAGGCTGACAGATGAATGGCCAAGAAACACATGAAAAAATGCTCATCATTTCTAATCATCAGAGAAATGCAAATCAAATCTACTCCAAGATATCACCTAACTCCAGCAAGATTAGCCCACATCACAAAGTCAAAAAACATCAGATTCTGGTGTGGATATGGAGAAAAGGGAACACTCTTACACTGCTGGTGGGATTGCAAACTACTATAGCCTTTTTGGAGAGAAGCAATCCCATTACTAGTTATCTACTCAGAAGGACAAAACTCATTTAAGGCAAAGGCATTTGCACCAGAATGTTTATTACGGCTTAATTCATAATTGCCAAGTCATGGAAGCAACATAAGCCAATCATCTCATGAATGGATCAACAAACTGTGGTATATGTATACCATGGAATACTATTCAGCCACTAAAAAAGATGGAGAGTTTACATCTTATATTTACCTGAATGGAGTGGAAAAACATTCTTCTTAGTAAAGTATCACAAGAATGGAAAAATAAATATCCAATGTACTCCATACTAATATGAAATCAATATATAAACAATTACATGCTCATAAGAACAATAAAACACTATTAAAGTCCAGTTTGGGGGTAGAAGGAGGTGAGGGTGAAAGGGGAGAATGATTGGCAGAAGGGAGGGCATGAGGTGGCATCTCACCTAATGTGCACATTGTGAGGGTGTACAACATGCTTCCTGGGTAAGAGGTTCTTTCACAAATAGAACTTTATCCTGGAAGTGAGAACAATATAAGCTAAAAATTTGTACCCTCATATTAATTTGAAATGAAAAATAAATTTAAAAAATATTAAATGAGTTTGGTTAAATACAATTAGTCTTCTTATAAGAAGAGACACCTGAGCTATCTCTCTCTCTTTCTTTCTCTTAGCATGCACCAAGGAAAGGCCATGTGAGGACAAAGAGAGAAGACAGTCATATGCAAGCTAGAAAGAGAGCCCTCACCAGCAATTGAATTGGCCAGAACCTTGATCTTTGAGGTCTAGCTTCCAGAACTATGAGAAAATAAATTTCTGTTGGTTAAGCCACCCAGTCTATGGTATTTTGTTTTGGTAATGCAAGGAGACTAAGACAAGGTCAGAATAGTGGTGTCTTAGTTCAGGCTGCTATAACAAAAGTACCATAGACAACAAACATTTATTTCTCACAGTTCTGGAGGCTGGGAAGGTCAAGATCAAGGCACTGGCAGATCAGGCACTCCTCCAGGTTTATTGATGGCAGTTTTCCTGTTGAATTCTCATGTGGCAAAGAAAGAAAAGAAGGAAGGAGAATGTGAGCTGGTCCCTTTCTCTCCTGATAAGAGCACTAATCCCATTAGGAGGGCTTCATCCTAATGACCTCATCCAAACCCACTTGCCTCCCAAAAGTCCCTCCTACAAAAACATCAAAAAACCCATAACTTTCTAAGGTGAAAGAAATGCTACACTTCTTAATAGGTTAGTGGTCACGGGGATATTTACACACATATGAAGAAAAGCATTGAGTTATATGCTTAAGATGTATGCCTTTTGCTATATGTAATTTATACCTCAATAAAGAACTAGAAAAAAAAAGTCTGTTGGCAAGAATGATTATTTTTTTACCATGACTTGCAGCTCTCTAACTCATCAATTTGGGATAAAGATTTACAAAGCACCTGCTCTATACAGATTCTTACAAACCACAGGTATAGCAAGGGGCGGGGGGGAGAAATACCAACAGCCTTGGTCCCTAGTTCTCAGGGAGTCATTTTTAGCTCCAAAGCAATATCTGGAAGTCCTCAAGTCACAGCCACTGAGCCAGACTGTACCAAATGCTGACAGCTCTAACAGCTCATTAAGAGACTTCTTGACACTCAGGAAGCCACATTAACTGCCTCATGCTTCCACTGAGGCAACTGTTGCCCGATTTCTTTGAGAACCAACCAGACCCCAGATCTGCTCAGCTGCTGGAAAATACCACCAGGAAAAACAAAAAGGAAATGGGAAAGCCAGTGCAGAAAGTCTTAATGAGAATTTAAAGTGTGCAATTCTGACCCTACACCCAAGCAAAGAAAGCTGGAAAACAATTTACTCCCACATTTCAGCAGTTGACTTTCCTGTATTATACGGTATCAATGGAGTTGTTAGCACCTTGGGACAAAAATGAGAAATTTTTCCCAGGTGGTTTCCACTCCTTTCTTTCCAGGACCTTTGCAATGCTAATGAGATGCAGCCAGACATCATCTCAGAAGCATTGTAAACTGAGGCAAGAGCTACTTCTTCCTTCCCGGCGAGAAATGGGCTATTTTATTTGGTGACAACAGGCTCTTTGTAATTGAAAAAAACTCAACAAACTTAAAAGTTTGTTTTCATAAAACCACTACATTCTATAAAAGATAAATATGTGGTACAGTGGTGTGCCTCTTATCTTCCCTCCTGCATCCTTAGTAGACATTGTTAATTGATTACAGCATTGTCAATCACTGAGCCCAGAATCAGTGATGTGCTGAGTCAGCTGGTACTATCTTGTGAGGGCCAATTGCTAGTTTGTTTGTTTGGGGGTTTTTTTGTTAGCCAGTTGTTAAACATATCCGTTATTAAAAATTAAATTACATAAACATAAACGTAAATGAATTGTGGTAAGGCAAAGGAAATATACACTCAAAATTCATTGCTTCCTAAATATTTAATATTTTGCTATTATCAACAGTTCTGAGGTTATTTACCTATATGGTATCTGGAAATGCTGCAAAATGGTATACTACTCTACTTCTTTTCCCAACCGTGTGTTCAGTGATATTGTCCTAGTATTTTGAAATAGGTCACAGGATAGTATTTACATCACGGAAATTGGCAAATGCTACAAGTCAGGGCATCACCCCATTCCCCACTGAGAGCCAGTTGTTAAATGTTTACCAGCGCAACACTGCATCAGGTGACAGTGGCCCCAGAAGAGCAAAGCGTAACAGCTGATTCCTGGTGCCTGTTATGAGGCAAGGGGTATTAACCACCATGCCTTCCCATAAAAAACTTAGCATGGAAAGATGCAACTCTGAATCTGAGCTCTAGATCTATCTAGGCCTGAAACTAGCACTGCTGTGTTTCTTACCAATGTGGGACTTGCTTAGAGGCATCATTTTCTAACTCTCACAAAGATACCATATAGACTAGCTGCTTCCCCCCAAAGAGGGGAATTGTTCTCTTTGGAGTCTTCTGAAAACTTTCTGAAAAAATCAGTCAAGAGCAATGGGCAGAGGTCAGTCAAAATCAGAAGCCGGTGTGAAGTGTTACAGCTGGAGATGCTGGACAAAAGGCAGGCACTAGGGAGGCTGTCAGAACTGAGAGGGATGCAGGGAGGGGTGAGACTCCAGAGCTCTCCTGGGAGTTCTTCCCAGAGGGCTAGCCTGGCTTCTGGGAGTCAAGGGAAGGGGGAAAAGCCTAAAGGACAGACAGGTAACAGGCCCAGCACCCCCAGAAAGCATAATGGAGACACTCTCCTCTCAATGCTGGGCAGTGAAACACAGAAAGAGAAAAGTCCTCACAATTTGGGTCAAATGGGGGAATTATAGTCAGAGCGTAATGGCTGAAGTTCTGCCTCGAGGATCAGTAAATCCAAGCTGTTCCTCCATCTCTCAATATCTTCTTCTTTTTTTCCCTCCTTTTTTAAACTTAAAATCCACATCTGCTCTAAAATCCTGGAATCCAATCCTTATCATGCATTAGAATCCCCTAGGAACCTCTCCTAAAATGCAGTTTCGGGGTTACTTCCTTGGAAATTTGAAGAAGAGGTTCTGGAACCAGGCCTGGGCACTGGCCAGGCTTGTGAGTCCCTGAGGTAAAATCTCTTCATTTTATTGTCGGTTTTTTTGCATAAGGGCAAAGGCAGCAGAAGCCAATTATTGGGAGAGAATGAAGGTGGAAGGGTGGCCTTGGGGCTAGGGTAGCAGGAAGGACGGGCTGTGCAATTTGTGGAGCCCAATATGAAATGAAAATGTACACTCCTTGTTCAAAAATTACTAAGGCCTTACTCTTTCTCATTGGTCAAGTAATCTTTCTATTCTCTGATCTTGTCCTGTAAAGAAGCTGAAGTAACGGAGTGACCAATGCATCCTGGTTTTCCTGGCACTTGTTCAGCTTTATCAGTGAAAGCCCTGTGACCTGGTGAGCCTGGAAAACCAGGGCAGCTGGTCCCCTAAAAACTATGACAGCACGTGTCCATAGGAGGCCTTGTTCTGAAAGGGCTCGAGTCATTTCTGAGAGATGTCCTCCAAGGCTAATTGGCTAAGGTCCAACAATCCAATGTGGCCGGTCAACCCCTTCACCAGCGCTAAGTCCACTTTCTTCAGGGGGCCGCAAGATCTCACAGCACTCACAATCACATCAGTGGGAGCTTCTTACTAACTAGGGATGTAGTTACAGCTACTTTGGGTTTTCCCACCTGAAAACCCCTTTCTTGCCCTGGGCAATGGTCCTCATTGCTGGACATTAGAGTCCCCTAAGAGGCTGGGCTTCCTGTTGTTCAAAGCTCCTGTATTATTCTGATGCACACCAGGGTTGGAGCCCCAGGCTCTAGGACCTAGAACATTGGTCACTTCATTGCCCCTTTGTCCAAAGCAGCATTCTGAGTAAAATCATGGCACTTCCTAGGGTCTCCTGCAGCCCACCTCTCTACAAGTGTAGGGTGGAAATCTACACAGGCATAAATCCTGGTTTGAGCAAAATTTTTTGCTTTGTTGTTTTGTTTTTTAATAGATAGGGTCTTACTGTGTTGCCCAGGCTGAACTCAAACTCCTAGATTGAAGTGGTCCTCTCATCTCAGAATATCTGGGACTACAGGCATGTGCCATTCCACCTGGCTGAAGCAAGGTTTTAAAACCCCAAATAATATGAGTCCTATTCTATTGCATTGATTGTCAAAAGTATTGGCACTGCATTTGGTGATTAGCTGAGAGATATTTTCTCCAGTTACTTGCCATTTAAAAACTAAGACTCAGGAAACTCCGGGTTTTATGGACAATGGCCAAGAGGATCTAGTGACTGTTCAATTGGAATGTTCTTGTTTTATGGATACTGTTAATCTGATGACTATACATGTTCCTTTCCTTATATTGGCTGCTAGGAAGCTCAGAGTCAATTTGTAGTTCACTGTCAGCAATTGTGCAGCCTTTTTGACAAATACTTCATGTGCTAACTTTACTTCTGGTTTTATCTGACTTCTTCAGCTTACTTTCCCTTTAACCCAGTGTCCTTAGCTATTTATCCTGTCTTTCTGAATTAAATGTATGCACAAGCTGCCATATATCCTTTCAGAAGTTAAGAGACTAATATATAAAGAAATAAAATGCAAATAGTAATAGCCCTTATTAGGAAGAGGCAGAGCTTCTGATCTTTGATGCAATGCTTTACTCCCAGACTCATCCAAAAGAAGTCCTAATGCCCAATCCAGGGAATACCCTTTGGCCTTCTCTTTGGAACTGTCTTCTAGCCCTTCCACACAGGAGCAGAACAGAGTAGACAACTGCTTTCCACGGCACACTATCCTCCCCAAGGCCATGCTTATCTCAACTGGTTGACATGCTCAGCTCTGCACCCTAGGAGAGTGATTTCACTGATGGGCTAGAGTGCTGCCACAGAGAGTTGTTCTGATTAATTATTTTGATTTATTTGCAGGGTTAAGAGAGGGCCTTTTGAAATCAATATGCAAATGTAATTTAAAACTTAAATCAATATTTTGAGCCAAGAGCGTGAGCATTTTTCACTGGAATGCAGGGTAGTCTTAAATACCTGAAGTTGTGGCTCTTTGTGACTAATGACTCAGTTCTCCATGGGGTTTTAACTTGCAGATACCAGGAGCTTGGTTGTTCCAAGAACATTCTTGTTCTGAAGGAAAGCAGGCTGCGTAGATATTCAAGAGTCTTCACTTTCTTCCAGCTGCATGATAATTCAGAGGTTCTGTCCAAATGGCTCTGGCCAAATCTATAATCTATAATCTATAATCTCAGGCCAATTATGAGCAACATTTACAGTTCAGTTTGTGAACTGTATATCCACTTTTATTTTAATTTGTATTATATTTTGTTATATATTTTTATTACAAATTAATGATGGCACAAATGTTTAGGTTACATTGTTTTCCTTTCTAAGTTAAAGTTGTAGATGAGCCTTCCCCCCAGGGGGTGTGCTGAACACCCTCACATTGTACAAATAAGCTGAAATCCTACCAATTGCCCCCCTTCCTCCTGCCAATCACCCTCCCTTCTCCCTCCTCTCCTTCCTCTCCCCCTTCCCCTTGCTAGATTATATTTGTGTTTTATCATTCATATGGGCACATATATCCATTTTCCATCATAGAATCTTAGTTCTTAAAATTATCTGGAAGACCATGTCACGCAACCCCTTTGAGCTTGTCCGGGATCACACAGAGCATGAATGGCAGAGTTTAAACTGGGCTTCAATGCCCATCACAACTTTGAAGCCAGAATCAGATACATAAACTTCAATTCTAGCCTCCCAATACAACTTTCAAAAATTTCCTCCAATCTTAATCTACTTCTATCCTGTTTGATATAGTCAAGGTATCCTCATGACATCTTCTATGCCCCAACCATGTTGACACACAGTCTTCAGACACAGAATAGATCAGCAGGCCGAATCCAAGGTTCCTATAGGCAGTTCTCTCTGTCTGGGGACTTAGAGAGAATCAGAGTTCTCTCTCTGTCTGGGAACTTAGCCTTGCCCTCTCTCTGAAGTCAGGAAAGGCCTACATTCTGGTCTGCAAACTCATTGCTTATTGGCCAGCCACTATTGTCAAGAGCCATCTCCAGCCTTTACCTGATCTCTTTCAGGGATCATCTCTTGTTCCCAGAGATTACACAAGGGTTTCAAAAGCTTCCATTAATGACAGACCCACACTTGCAAATTAGCATACAGTACAGAACACATTCAAGGAATAAAGCCTAGCCTGCCTGTCCTCTGTGTGGGGATGGCTGTCATTGTTTTCCTAAGCCTAGAATTTCCTACCTCACCCTTCCCCTTCCAAGTGCTGCACACAATTAGGGAGAGTTGTGCATTGTGAATTGACAGCATCTGGATTATATCAGATATTTAAAAATCAGGCTATAGTATTTTCTAGTCTTTTCCAGAAAGCTTAGATTTGAATGCTGATAAATTCATCTTCTCTCTAACCACTTGGATTTTACAATGTAAATGTTCACAAATCAGCTGTTTCCAATGTCTCTCCATCTCAAATGGCAGATAAAAGTGAAAGGCCTGCCAAACTGCCAAGAAGTCACGAGCTGTAGGCATGTGACCCATTGTTTGGGTGTTCAAGATTATAGTAACGCTGGCTGGAGTTTATTTCACACATCCACCCTGCTGTCTCAGGCTCTAATCCAGCCTACAGAAGGGAGGCAGAAGGTTTTAGAAACGATGGTAAACAATGAGGTCACAGCCCAGAACAGCCCAGCCTTCCTAGACCCAGCCAAGAAAAAACATTCTCAATGGTTACAGAAGCCCTGTAGATTGCTCTAAGCCAAGGAGTCACAGATGATAGGACCAACTAGGCTGGGATTCACAAATTGAAAGACCAACAGAAGAGTAGTTGATTGGAACCAAAGAATCCCACACAGGCCCTAGATTGTCTTCACCCGTGGCTCTAATCTCTAGGACCTAAGGCAGTGGTTAGCACACAGTAGGTGGTCAATAACTCTAGCACAACCCCACACTGCACCTGGAACCTAATAGGTAGTCAACAAATGTTGGTTGCAAGATCACATTCGTAATTAATAACCAAATAGATAAATGCATGGAAGGAGAAATGGATGAATGGATAATGTAAAAACTCTGCTTAAAACTAGCAAGTCAAAAACTTGACTGGGTTCCTCGCAAGGCCTTTCTTTCAGTTGTTAAATTTCAGTTGTTAAGACTTTACTCTAAATGTCACAAAGTTTTCCCACTGATTGAGCCAAAATATGTCATGGTGAACCTTGCCCTTGGCAGTTCTAGTTTTCCCCTCTGTCCTCCTGCTCTGAGACCTTCCAAAGGCAAGGCAGACTTTTTATACACTCTCATTTTCTTTATTAGCATTGTAGACTAGCAAGAAACACATACTTTTTAGCTATAGAATCACAAAAAGGGCAGATTCCAAGAAATCAACAAGTCTTTATTTTCTCTAAAAATCCATCTACTCTGGTATTCCCAGTCATCTGTGGAATGATTCCTTTGAAAAGTCCTAGGTCTTGGATCCTTGCTGTATACACCAATAGCAGGCCTCTTTATACCAAGATGGCAGCCAAAGCCGTCAGAAACATTGGTGACTTTGTAATGTGTCCATTAGCTAAGCCAACCTACATTTTCCAGAACTCTCTTTTTTTGATGTTTTTAGTTAAGGTGTGTATTTTGTTTTCCCAAGTTCAGATATTTGAAAAAGTCCCTCAGACTCCATAGAAATTACTCAAGTAGACTTTTATTTCAAAGCAAATGATGCAGCACAGGGAGAGAAACAGAAGGGAAGCAGTGTAGGTCTCAGGGACATTCGGCAGTACAAGTTTTGTGCAGAAGGGCCCAACCTTTGTGCACATAGATTATGTTGCCAAGATCTGGCTTCAGGAGAACCCACTGCAAAGAGCTTGGTGGCTCTTTAAGTAGGCATACTAGGATGGTCAAACTGGTGAGGCTAGTTACAAACCACCAGTGAAGATGAGGACACTGGGGAAGACCAAGACAGTCTCAGACCTTGAACAGTATATCATGAATCCCACCTGTTCTTATCTTGGTCAGGATCTGAAAACCAGACACTAAGTCATCCCAAGAGATAAAAATAGAGCTTTGCCCATATCTCTATAGTGGAACACAAGAGAGATTCTTGGGAGATTTAGAGGGCAGAGAGAAACAACCACCATTTTGTAGCTCACACGTGTCGTTGCTCATCTGCTGACACACCTTATAGGCAGGAAGCCGCTACTGGCCCTGCAACTGCTCTGCCTTCTCCTGGATCCTCCTTCAGTTTCTCTTCTATTTCTGAGCCGGGTGTCTGTGTTTATCTCTATGACAGAGGCTCCTTCAGGACACCCATACCACCTATACGGGAGGCACCAAGAATTGACACAGGTTTTAATTCATTTTTATAGGGCTCTGCCTTGTACCTGTGGGTTCTGTCCTGTTCTCAGTCTCTTTACTCTGCATCCACTTTTCCTTCCCAACTATCTGCCCTGTGGACTTCAAGCTCCAGCACGACACATGAAAACAACAACCCCCAGAGACTGCGTATCCAGCTCTCCTAGTCATGCAAGGCCATATCTCTGTAAAAAAATCTTTAAAAATTTGAGTGTATGTATCTCCTAGGCAATGTTTTTCAACCTTTTTCTTTTTCCTTTTTATCTTACAGCACACTTGAACCTATAGTTAAACTTCCATAGCACACTTAAATTATGTTGATCAAAAAAAAAAAAAAAAAAAAAGAAGAAGAGTAGAAAAAGAATACTTACTGTGCTTTGAATTTCTTTCGAAAATAATTTAATTAATGATCTTCAAACAATTTCGCGGCACACCTAAGTCCTCCTCATGGCACACCAATGTGCTGCGGCACACCATTTGAAAAACCACTGTCCTAGTGCTTCTGCTTCTCCGGTCGAATTCTGACCTCTGACCGGTCCGGGTACACTGCCACTCTCTGAGAGTCGAGCCTTGGCATCTTTCTCTCTGTGTGTTGCAGAAAATGCCATATGGTGGCCAGTTCCCTAGTCTCTGCTTCTACAAACACTGCCATTCAACTTGCAAGCTCCTTCTGACAATCTCTCTCTATGCGCAGGTGGGAGGCTGGGCAGGCAGCCTATTCTCAGCTGTTGAGTGGGCTAGTTGGCTATGCAGCTTAGCAGATGCCAGATGGATAAGTCAATAGGCTCAGTTAATTTCTCAGAAGAAGGAAAATGTCAAAACAGTGACAAGAAATCACTAGAGAGCTCCACTGGCCATTAAGAATGGTGATTCTTGGGTGGTGCCTATGGCTCAAAAGAGTGGGACGCCGGCCCCATGTGCCGGAGGTGATAGGTTCAAACCCAGCCACGGCCAAAAACTGAAAATAAATAAATAAATAAATAAATAAAAATTAAAAAAAGAATGGTGATCCTTGAACATCTAATAAACACCAAGGCAGGAGAGTGAGGTAAGATCACTAGGCAGATACAGGGGTGCCTTGCTGTATGGATTTCTAGACATCGAGAATTCCTTAGTGTGCACATAAGATAAAGATACTTTTTTTTTTTATGGGCTCAATCCCAACAGGTGGGGTTTTGCACATCTCCTATCAGACAAGTTGGAAATTGGCTGCTTGTGGGCAGAAATTGGTTTGCCTACATGTTTTGTTTGGTGTCAATGTATTTTTTAATTTTTTTGAACTTTTTACCAACTTTCACAAATTGGGGATTTCACATTTTTAAAAATCTAAATTTCCCACTTTTCTTGAAAAATTAGAAGGTTTGGAAAATATAGGCCTTTTTTTTTCCTGCATGGCCAAAATTGGCTTTAGCTCAGTAACAGCTGTTTCTGTTAAACAGGGATGGGAAATCTCAGCTCATGCAGTTTCACTAGCCTGCTTCTCATGCTTATGTTACCTGCCCAGCTTCTGGAGGCATCTAGGTTTATAAGCCCTGGTCTTCTCATCTGTGGCAGATGCTATCTGGCACCCTGCTTCTATACTCTCCTTTTACAGTAGAAAGCCAGGCTGAACTTTATATTGCCAGTATTTGCACCTCTTTGATTGAGGACTTTTTTTAAAATAGCGAATCCTTCTCTGTCTGCTCCCCACCAGTCTCTAGCTGATGGGAGATGGTGTATAAATACCCCAGCTTCTTTGCCCTTGGTTGGAATGACTCTGGGGCATATCTGGCACCTGAATCCCTGATACCTGTGGGCCAATTCCTGAAAACCACTGTGTTATATTTCCTCCCAGTTTTGTAGTTACTCCTGAATTACTTGATGAGGAAAGCACTTCTCTCCCAGAGACAGCTCCAGTGACTTGCAGGGTTTTCACATGAGTTCTCATCAGAGTATACATGTGAAGAAACAACCCAGTGTATGTGATGGGAAAAGGCCCACCTGAAAGGAGCAGAGGGAACCATCCTCAGAGCTCACACAGGATTAGGAATAGTTGATGTTTCAACAGTTAGAGTAGAAAACTGTGTAATTTATGGGATATCAGAGTATGCAGAAAGGTCTTACCTTAATAGTGGAAAAAATTGTTACTCTACTAAAGACTGCTCAAAAAAACTCAAGCCATTTTTAGGTAAGTTAACTATATTCCAGAACAAGACTCAAGAATATTTATAGTAAAACAAAATATACAATACCTATCAAGGTAAAATGTACAATGTCATGCATCAAATTAAAAATTATCAGGCATGCAAATAAATAAGAAAATCTGACCTACAATTACAAGAAAAATTAGTAAAAATAGATTAAGAAATTACACAGATGATAAAATTAGTAGACAAGGATTTTTAAACTATTAAAATTATATTCCATATGTTTGATAAAGTAGAGGAAAAATTGAAAATGTTAAACAGAGTCATGGAAGATACAAAAAAGATATAAATGGAACTTATAGAGATAAAACTAGACTATATGACTGAGGTGAAAAATACACTGGATGGGATTAACAGCAGATTAGATACTACAGAAGAAAAGATTAGCTAACTTGAAGGCATAGGAAGGGAAACTATTCAAAATGAGATTCAGGGAGGATGGAGCAAGATGGCAGACTAGAGACATCACTTCCACACCCACTGGGGAGAAAGGATTCCAGCCAACTCTGGCTGGGGGGGCCCTGCCCAGAAACATCACTTTGGGTGTACAGGGAGACAGTAGGAGACTCCAGGAGCCAAAAAAGCGGTCAGGAGCAGTGGCAATCTGTTACTGAAGACGAGTACTTGAGACCAACTGGTTCAGCTACAGTTTTCAGACAGAGAAGGCTTTTTTTTTTTGGACCAGGGCACTTGCTGGAGTTACCTTGGGAGAGCTTGCATGGTAGAGTGATCCTGAATAGTGCCTATGGGCTGGTATTGAGACATGGGGCAGAGTAGTGCTCTTGTTGTTTGGCTGTGGGTCAGGTGCAGTGGGAGAGCTGCCTTGTAGGATCAGACCACATGGTCCTGGTGCAAGGCCAGTTCTGGGGCACCTGCTGAGCTGGGTAGCCACTGGTGGGGAGATTTGAGCAAGAAAACACTTTCCTGGGAAGGCCACTGCATGGCCAAGGGACACAGTTTGGAAAGATCGAGGTGTGTCTATTAAGTAGGCTGACAAGAGCTTCAGGCTCCCAACCCTGCAGGGATTGAAGGCAAAGACATTAGGAACACAGGACTAGGTCTCCTCAGCAAGATAGAGGCTTCCAGCCCCCCCTTACAAAGCCATTTCAGCGTCATGATTAGCATCTCGTACCTCAGAATGTCACCTGTTGCCAAGGCAATATATGGCTATAAATACATATTTTTTCCTTTTATAATTTTTTTCAACTCTTTTCCACTAGATTTTTGTTTTTTTTCCTTTCTATGTGTAATTTTTCATAATTTTTCTTTCCTCAATATTAACAGCTCCATTTTTGCTACAGTGTTCCTGCTCCTGTTGTTCTTTTTTCCTAATTTTTTTCTCTTAAGATTTTTGTTTGTTCATTTGTTTGTTTGCTTTGTTTCATTTTATTGTATTTTTATTTTTCCATTTTTACATTCTTCAATATTAAGGGCTCCATCTTTGCCCTTTTATTCTTTCTTTCCTTTCCATTGCTTTCCTTTACTCTCTCTTTTTGTAAAGATTTTTCTACTTCTTATATTTCCCACATAAATTTCTCAAATCACAACTAAGACATACCCCCACCTTTTTTTATATCTTACATAATTTTGTTTTCATTTTTTTAATATACTGTTATTGTTATCAATATTTATTTTTTCTGATCAATTTTTTCTTTGTCAGTCTGTATTTCCAATATTTTTTCTTTGTCAATCTGTATTCCATTTATGAGACAAAGCCTCACTCTGAGGTCTGGGCTGGGATGCCACAGCATTGACCTGGCTCAAGGAAACCTTGATCCCTGGTCTGGGGGGAGGGGTCCTTCCAGCTTGGGCCTTTAGAAGAATGCTATTGATAGGTCTCCACTGCAACATACTGCTGTAGTTTTTTTCCCTCTCTATTTGGTGGAGGTGGAAGGATGCTATTGATAGGTCCCCACTACAACATACTACTGTGTTGTTTTGTTTTTTTCCTCTCTATTTTCCTTCTCAGGCTAGAAAGGAGTTCCTGACCTTAAGGGACTCACCCAACCCAGCCCCCCAGAGGTTGGGAATTGCAGATGTGGATCAAAGAACTCTGTTGAATATGTCTATTACTCTAGTCTCTCTCTTTGTGTTCTTCTCTTCTTATTGTCAATATTTCCTTTTACCCCTCTTTTTTCTTTTTCTTTCCTATTTTTCTATATTTTCTCCCTTCTTGCTCTTCACTTTTCACTTCCTTTTGCTCCTACACCAAAAAGATACTTCAACACCTAAGCACAGAGACAAAGTAGTTTAAAGAGAAGGAGGGAATGAAGGAAAAAGTAGGGGAAGGAAATAAACAAGAAGAAAACACTCATGAGGAGGAACCAACAAAAATCCTGGAAACATGAAAAACCAGAACAGAGCACATCCCTCCCCCACCATCAATAATGAATCATGAGGTAGTTCCTGCAGAGAATTCCACCCATAAAAAAATGTTAGACATGACAGAAAAGGAATTTAAAATATGGATGGTAAAAACAATGATGGAAATTGTTGAGAAAGTGGAAAATAACCAAAAGGAAATCCAAACAGACTCAAATAAGGAATGAAAGATATGAAAATTTTATAGAAGATATGGCAAAGCTTAAGAAATTAAAGGAGTTAATCAGGCAACTTAAAGATGCAGTAGAAAAAGTATCAATAACAGATTAGAACATAGAAAAGAAAGAATCTCAGAGCTAGTGGATAAAGCTCTTGAGCTAACCCAGATAGTTAAAGAGGCAGGAAAGAAGAGAGAGAAAGCAGAATGTTTGCTCAAAGAATTATGGGACTTGACAAAGGATTCAAACATACAAATTACAGGTATCCCAGAAGGGGGAGAAGAAGAATGCCCTAGAGGAAAGAAAGCCCTAACAGAGGACATAATAAGTGAAATTTCCCAAATATCACTAAAGACTCTGATACACTCCTTTCAGAGGAATATTGAACTCCAGGTCATCTTAACTCCAACAGAGTTTCTACAGGACACATTGTCATGAACCTGTCCAAAGTGAAGACAAAAGAGAAAATTCTGCAAGCAGCCAGGAGTAAATGTCAATTGACCTACAGGGGCAGATCATCAGGGTGACAGCAGACTTCTCAACTGAAACTTTTCAAGCCAGAAAGGAACAGTCATCTACCATTATCTTTTTAACAAAATAATTTTTCATCCCAGAATTCTATACCCTGCTAAGGTAAGCTTTAAAATTGATGGAGAAATAAAATCTTTTACTGATATGCAATCATTGCATACATTTGTCACAACAAGACCAGCTCAACAGGAAATACTTAGACTGATTCTACCACACTGACCATCACGATGGACCACCAGGAAAGTAAACACCCAGAAATTAAATGTTAAAACTCTCATTATACCAATTCGGTCATCTGGGGGAAAAGAGATTGTTCCATGGGCTGATGAGAAGAACATATATTCCTTAACTTTGGGATGGTGTGTTCTATATATGTCTATTAAGCACAATTGTCTTAAGGTTGTGTTTAAGTTCCTTATATCTTTGTTTAGTTTCCCTTTAGAGGATCTGTCTAGGTCTACAAGAGGAGTGTTAAACTAACCCAGGAATGGATTAACAAGCTGTGATATATGCATACCATGGAATACTATTCAGCCATTAAAAAGGATGGAGACTTTGCATCTTTTGTATTAACCTGGGTGAAGATGGAACACATTCTTCTTAGTAAAGCATCACAAGAATGGAGAAG
The DNA here is from genome assembly GCA_963574655.1 of Perodicticus potto. Taxonomy (NCBI): domain Eukaryota; kingdom Metazoa; phylum Chordata; class Mammalia; order Primates; family Lorisidae; genus Perodicticus; species Perodicticus potto. The sequence goes on from CAUYRH010001225.1 coordinate 16,360, forward strand.
CAAGAATCCAATGACCTCAATTCTAATATGAAGGCAGTAATGAGCTAATACAAGGTGGGGGGGTAGGGGAATGATGTAACAGGAAGAGGGATGGAGGGAGGGAGATGGGGGGTTCACTGTATGGCAAACCTCTTGGGGATGGGACACAATTATAAGAGGGACTTTACCTAGCAAATATTATCAGTGTAAACTAATTCTTTGTATCCTAAATGAATCCCAAACAATAAATAAAAAAGAAAGGAGGAAGAAAAGAAGAACAGATCTCTTGCAAAGAAGCAAAAAAAGTTACTGTTAATTTTATCTATGATATTCATCAATTTAGTTAAAAATACTTACTGAGGACTAAATATGCATCAGGTACTGCTTCACCCTGGTAATACTGGGAGGGATTCCTTTGACCTAGAAGGAAATAAACTTTTAAATAAATGGTTGCAATAAAGTAAAAAAAAAATAAAATAAAAATAAAGTCCCTAACTATTATGGTGTAATAGGTATCATACTAATAGGCTCAGACAAATTTATCTTTATCTTTTGTGTCATTGCGGAAGCAATGACACAAAAGATAAAACTAAACAATGGATTTTCACAAATAAAATGAATAGAACTCCACCACACTTAGCAACTCTCTCAATAAATGTTAATGGCTGGAATTCCCCACCAAAGAGGCATGGGCTGGCTGATTGGATAAAAAAGCACAGGCCATCCATATGCTGTCTATCAGAAACACACCTAGTCTCAAGGGACAAAAAATGACTGAGGGTAAAGGGTTGGAAAACAATATTTCAGGAAATGGAAATCAGAAGAAAGGAGGGGTCACGATCTTATTTTCAGATACAAGTGAATTAAAGCAACTAATGTTAAGAAAGACAAAGATGGGAGGAGCCAAGTTGGCGATCTGTAGCCAACTTTCCACAGAGGTTCCCATCCAGAAGGAGAGTTAAACGAGAGAAACTCAGCAAGAAAGCTGATGGTTTGGATCTGAGCCAAAAGAAAAGGTCAAAGAGCACACATCAACCCTGCTGAGACCCCAAGGACACAAACAAAAAGGTACAGAGCACACCACCAAGCAGACAGGAGTCCCCTCCCCCATGAGAGAAGCTGGCAGTATACTCCATACCTCCATACAAACAAGCGAGCAGAGTTCAGATGTCCTCCTGCTCTACCCCACAGGAGAGACCCTCTAAAAACCAGACTTTCTTCACCTACTAGGGTGCCACAGCGCTCTCCTGCCGGGCATAAAACTGTATACCTGCAAGTTGGAGTTCCTGGTATTCCCCTCCACTCTCACTCCAAGGTCTGGAGGCCTGTCCCCCGCAGAGTCCAGATTCTTGGAGATTTTCTCGAGGGGTGTGGACAGGGCATGGACTCTTGCTGATCTGTGCTGATTTTCCGGCTCTGGAGTGGTGAGAGAGGAGTGAACCGAGAGGAGACCCGGCTGGAAAGAAGGTCTCCTGAGGCACGAAACAGCAACCAGCTGCGGGAACAATAGCAGGAGAGCTCACACCCCTGGGGATGTTTTGAGAAGACATTCCCAGTCTTCTGGGCAGCCAGGGGAAGCAGGAGGCTTCTCTGGTGGTAGCCACTGGCAGAGTGGACCAGCAACCAAGGCACGTGAAGGATATGCCTGAGGCGGTACCAGCCGGGACAGAACGCAGGGATTAGAATACTCACAGAGAAGCCACTTTGCTCATCTTCAGACTAACCTGTCCCTCAGGGGATGAAAACTGAGACAAAGGGCTAGAACTCGCAGACTGAGCCAGACCTATTTGCAGCCCCAGTCTGATCAGGGAAAATAGCCTTGACAGAAATAAATTCTGTGAACTTGTTCTGTTCCGGCAGTAACATCAATCAGGGACAAGGCTGGAACTGAGTGAATCGCCCCAGCCGCTAACAAGTACCCAGGTTGTCAGGCCTCACCTCCCCCTGCCAAACAGTGACAGGGAGTAGCGGACTAGTTGAGGAGCCACAGATCTCACTGTGACCCAGGCAGGCGCAAACCTCTGGAGCATCTGCTCATTGGAGGAAACTGGATCACAACCGTTACCACCGACTGGGTGTGACAGAGGGGCAAGGTGGGGAAGGAGGCATCAACCTTCCCAGACTAATCTACTTGCTGGGGGGGCACCCTCCTGAGCTCGCAGAGCACCGGAGTGAATTACACTAGAGCTTCCAGCAGATCCTTGCTATCTAGTTACCAGAGACTTTTTAACTCTTCCATTTGAGATCGGTGCTGGCTAGGACAATTGATTGGCACCACTTCAACTGGGCTAATCACCTGAGGACTTTCCAAAGTGGTACCTTGGGTGTGTGGTAGTGGGAAGGTTTGGTTTGGCTTTTTCAATTGTTGCCAGTAGGGGGTGTGGCAACTTAACTGCTGGTATTCCTTCACAGCTCAGATTTCAATCCAGAATAACAGATTATCTAGGGCAAGACAAAGACCAGCTGAAAATAAGACAGAGCCACTTAACCCCACCACACCAAGAAGGTCTCCAGTTTCGCAAGCAGTAGTTCTCTACGAGTCCTTGGCAAAACTCTAGGGGAAAAGGTACAGACGCCAGTCCAAGCTTTTAATGCAAAGGACTGGTCAATCACTACTCCTAGAACTCCCAGCCCAAATTGTCCTTATCTACTCATCCAGCCAAATGGTGTAAAATTAATCATGGGGCGGAATCAACAGAAAAGCTCTGAAAACATGAACAACCAGACTAGGTCAACCCTCCCAAGGAACAATTTGGCAGACACAAGTGAGGATCCTATGCATAAACAGATGGCTGAGATGTCAGAAATCGAATTCAGAATTTGGATTGCAAACAAGATCAATAAAATAGAGGAAAAGTTGGATTTAGAAATTCAGGGTGCATTTCAAAAATTGTCTCAAGAAGTCAAGGAAT